>BQNB010161598.1:1903-14663 GCA_026074375.1 Tanacetum coccineum
GCCATGACCATTAGTGCTATTTCGAAGAGTTTCATGATTAGCAAGTGCCACAGACACTCTTGCTTCGATTAGCTATTCAACAGCAGCAACTGTCATAGGGGTAGCAGCCGCAGCAATAGCAGAAGCCCTTGCAGCAGCAGCAACAGCCCTTGCAGTAGCAGAGGATCTCCTTGGTGGCATATTGTTCTAAATTACAACAATATATGTAACACCCCCAAAATGGGTCACAGTGGAATAAGGATCCGGGGCATGTTACTTCAAGATCAACAGCACAAGATATATATAAGAACGACACAAAAGTCGTTTAGATTGATACATTGGATTTAAATAAAAGTCATAAGTTACTGTGTAATCTTCGTCGTCGAATTCGTCAAACGATATTCTAAAGTCAATTTCATTGTTAAGAGAACGTACCATACGCTCACACGAGAGTGTTGCTTCAGATGTAAACGTGTCGTTAAAGACTATAGCCAGGAATTCAGTTTTAACAGATCCAAGGTCGTAAACGTCTTCATTATCCCAGATCTTACCATACGTAGTAGTTTCCTAGTTATACACCTTACCACGCCTACAAGCTTTTTCTTCCTCAAGCCTGATATACTTTTCTATAGTAATGTTGGGGTCATCTATTTTAACCTGTAATAAATTTGCTAGGAAAGAAAAATGTCAAATAGCTTAATACGCTGTATTCAGTAAACATTGATGATAGAGTTGAATACGCTGTATTGATTTGAAAAAAATTTATACGTCGTATCTAATAAATTGAATACGCCGTATTGAGTATTTGACTCGGAATGTAACAGCAGATTGTAACAATGCAGAAAACACACAAAAACCAAAATATCAAATAAAAATCAAGATTAATTCTCACTCCCCAACAGAGGCAACAAAAACTTTATGTGTCGTTATGTGGTGTTTATTTATGAAAGTTCAAGTTTTAAATATATATTTTGCCGACTAACCAAAAACAACACTTTAACGGGCAGTGTACCCGATCGGTAGTAGTTTCCTGGTAAGTAGGGTGTCGAACACTTGGAGCGAAGTTAAATCTATCATTTTATTAATATCTTGGTTATCTAATCTATGTTAGTTCTATTCTATTCTAAACCTATGTTAAACCTATGTCAGTCCTAATCCTAATTCTAACGGGTAAAAGGGGGTTTTTAGCCTGAGAGACTGACACGGTTTGGTTGGTGACTACAATCAATCAAGGCACTTTAACCCACGCAAGCAAATAAACAGAAGATAAAAGAGCGGTCGAGCCAAATATAAGAAAACTGTATTAATCATTATTAATCCGATTAGAACGTTGGTTTGTTTATTAAGTGCAATGATTTCTTCTCTCGAGGCGGCATATCATTCTTAGACTTAGGCGTTACATCATCATAAGACCTAGACACATTAACTCTGTCACAATTAAACATCTACATAAAGCATCCTTATTTACTGATTATAATCTATCTTAGGGATTAAAGCAATGGTGATCTTGTTAAACCCTAGCTCATAGAGACTTTACCCACTTACTGCTTAACGGAAATTTATACACTAGTAGTCCACTTGTCCAACTATCCAATGGAATCAAAACATTATTTGTTGAATTATCTAGGTTCACCTTCTAGTCAACACGATCAATAAACCAAAGGCAGTATCCAATTACCTAGTTAAGCCCGAAGCGTATCCTAGACACAAATTTAGTTAGACAATATTTATGATCTTATGATTCTAGATGTATAAATTACTATATGGAGAGCTATCCCAGACTCTAGATTACTTGGTCCGTATCACTAGATCCAGTTGAATGATAGGTCGCATACAAAAGCACGTAAACAAGTATAAATTGATAAACATAAACAAGCATTCAACGATAAATCAAGAAATCGAGATAAACAATACCAAACATTCAGATCTTCATAATAATGGCTAATACTCGAAGATATTAGCCTTCAAACTTCATAATAAATACAAGAGTAATTATTTAGCCAAGGTAAACTAACCGAGTTAACGAATGATACTAAAAACTGAACAATTACAAAAGTATATGGAATTACACGTTGTCTCCTATGGAATTGATAGCGTTGCTCAACCTCTTTTGCTATTTTTCTCCTCTAAAAAATGACTTTTATGGTTTAGGTATCGAGAATATGATTTAGCACACTTAAAACTCATTTTTGAGTTTTGTATTTATAGAGTCTATAGTCGGTCTCGATAAGGCGTATCCAATGGGTCGGATACGGCGTATCGGGGTTTCTTGGAGTAGGGACCACGCTTGATATCTTCTAGATTATTATATTACTATATTTCTAATACGGCGTATTGGTCTTTACTGGATACGGCGAATTGATCAAAATTCCATCGTGGTCTTTGGTAAGTGCAGGCACGGATACGCCGTATCTTCCTTGATGAATACGGCGTATTGGTAGTCAAAACAATAATCTTCAAAATATCTTCATTTAAGCTTCAGAATGCGCGCCTTTTTCTAATATTCACCAAGTAATCTATAATTACTGCAATTCTCAAATATAAACGATTAAGTAACAATTCTTTGCAATAACTATACAAAATGGGTTAATAACATGAGACAAATGATGCTATAAAATAGACGTTATTTGATGTCATCAGTGATGAATGGAATTGATGGATTGGGTGGTGCGGAAGGGTTGGCATGGACATTCTCCGGGTTGTCTTTTTCTTCTTCCTCATTCTCTTCTGGTTTGTCATCGTGGGATTCACCCTGTTGCTTGGGGTGGATTGTGACGGTGTTGATCGATCCATGGATATGGGTTGAGCATTGCGGGTCCATTGTTGGGTAAGAACGAGCAGACAAAACTGGGGAAGTGCTCAGTTTCTGGTTCTTAACAGTATCGCTAGGTAGTGCTCCTACTATTCGATTGGTGATGGCCTTCAACACTATGTCGATTTTTTTAGTCATCTTACTTTGTTGTTGTTTGAAATCGGCTTTAAACTTTAAGAGTCTAGCGTCTTGAGATGCCATGAAATTAGATACTAGTCCTTATAGATTTGATTGGCTGTTAAAGCTTTGAGGACGATTGTTGAAAGAACGGTTCGGGATTGAACCGTTGGGTTGGAACCAGTTAGGTGGGTTTGAAAAACTATTTTGGGAATTTTGGGGTTGTCTCCACCTAAGGTTTGGGTGACTTTTCCATGACGGATTGTAGGTGTCACCAAAGTTGTTTTGCTCGGGCTTAAAAGTATACCACTTACCTCCCGCTTCGTCGGTACACGAGGATGCATATTCAACAAAGGCTTGTTTGGGATCTTCCATGCAATACTGAGTGTTGTGGGGACTACTGCAGATCTCACATGAGGTAGTGACTTTGTTCACTTGAGTAGGTTGTGTTGGAGCAAGATGAGCTTCCATCAAGTGTTGGACTTGATTTTTGAGCTCGATTAGACGGTGGTCGGATGTACTCGGGACATCTTGAGGCAAAGCTATTGCCTTGACCGACTTAGCGAAATCCCTTGGTTTGTTCCTACTTTCTATGTGATATAGAGTAAGGTCCTCTAATAATGCCCAGGATTCTATGGCGTTTTGATTACGAAGCTTACCACCGGCCGATTGGTCAATGGTTCATCTTGTGACGGGATTGACATGGTCATAAAAAATTTAGACTTAGAGCCAAAGGTTGATGCCATGATGAGGGACTTTTTATAGTAAGTCCTTGAAACGAGTCCATGCTTCAGAGATAGGTTCTCCATGATGTTGTTGGAACATCAGGATATCGTTGCAGAGTTTTGTAGTCCTTCTTGGTGGAAAGAATTGAGCAAGGAAACTGTGGAAACTATAAGGGGGGTTGCATACAAGTTCATTTTACTTTTCAAAAGTTTGCTTTCAAAAATGTTTAGATTTGAGTTATATGTTTAACCAATCCACAATATGAACAAACAATAACAATCTAAACTAAGGCTAAATAACAATGATAATAATGTAAAGAGATAAGGAAAGGAACAATCAAACTAAGATGCCAAGATTTTATAGTGGTTCGGATATGAAGCATCTCTTCGCCCTACTCCACTCCTCGAGTATCTTACTCGAGATTTCACTATGTCAACAAGCTCCCTTTAGGCGAAGAAAACTGTTTACACGTCACTTACGTTATTTTCCGACACTAAGCTGAATTTTGAGTCTTAATTTTAGCTAGAACCAATCTACCACTTCACAAGATATACACACTCACAAGATCTACACAATCAGATCTATACAATATTCGAATCACATAAATACACAAGATAAATACAATAGAGATTTGGTACTTAGAAGAATAGAGGAGAGATCACTAATCAACACTTCATTTCTTGACGAATACGAGTGTTCTTCTCTTGCACTTGACATAGAGGAGATGAGATGAAGAAGATAAGATTAGATCACTTGAAACAAGATCAAGAGATGTTAGTGATCAAGATATTTAGTGACAGAAAGAAGGTTTTTAGAGAGAGAAAGAAGTGTGAGAAAATTCATGCAAAGAAGTCTTTTTTTCTGCTAGGTATGGAGCAGTATTTATAGACAGAAAATCCCAACGATAACTAGGGGTGGTCCTAGCGGTCCCAGATATATAAGGGGGTCGTTAGGCCTATAAGGGGGCCACCTAGTAGACTCCGCTCCTGTTTTTGTCTTTTTGTGGTGAAGGTTGTATCTGCTATAGAACCTTCTATTTTAGGGGAAAATTTGAATTTCAAATGTTAAGTTTTTAATAAAACTTTTCTTTTAATTAGAAATTATTTTGTATATGTATTTTTGTAAAAATACTTTTGTAGAATAAAAGTGAGGGTTAAGAGAAAAATATTTTCTTCATCACTAATCATGCTTAATGATTTTGTTTATCCATACCTTAAGTGATTACTAATCTTAGAAATGGAATTTTACATTTAATAATTATAAACGTTTATTTTTATCATAAATGTTTTTACATTTTGTTATTATCAAAATGTTGAGAGGTTGAAAAATATAAATAACGTTTTTAGACATTACTTGTATTAACAATCTCCCCTTTTTTGATGATGACAAAATATAAACTCATTTTAAATTAAATTAAAGATGTTAAATTATTAAATGAGTTTTGTTCCATTTCTCCCCCTTTTTGTTGAATCCAAAAGGGATGATCGTCGAATTGTGGAGAAGAGAAAGAAGTCGACGATATCAAGACTCCCCCTTGATGTGAGCTCCCCCTCGTTTTGAGGCACCAAGGGATCGATCTTACAAAAATTGTTTGCTACACAACAAAGTTAGAAGTATAAGTGCAAGAAAAATATCCTTTAAGCATAATACCATAGTAATACATGCAATTTCAACCATAAAGAAATTTCATTCAACACATGATAGATCAATACCATAGTGGTACGATCATTATAATACAAAGTAAACATATATTAACGCATAAAACATAAACTAGTAAATTCTTGAATCATAGTAGATGCCATAATCAAAAGTTGGTCATTCGATTATTAGGGTAGGTTAATCATATGAAGATGATTAACTAAAAAGAGAAAAAGGTGAGGTTGGTGAAGCATGGTTTAAAGGAGTGCGGGTTTGAGGTATGAGACGAGTGAGAAGAAAGTGGATAAAGTTGATTTCATTTCTCAAGGAGTGGAATTGGTTTCTAGAGTATCGGCAACAATGAAAAAAGCTTGAGTAAAAGTCAACTTAACCATTTGATGGTGGATAGATTTGTTGTGGTGGTGGTGAAGGTGGTCCTTGAGTGCAGGTATTAGAAGGATTATTATGTGTGTCAAGGATGGTGGAGATGTTGTGAAGTGAATTGATCATTTCATCTCTTAGAGGGTTATAGGAAGATGATAAAGGAGATTGATGATGGATTTCTGAGGTAAGTGGAGGTGATTCACTTTGGAAAGAAGATGATGGTTTTAGAGTGGATGTCTTGCACTTCCACACTTGTCTTACCGACATTCTTGGTTTTCTATAGAAGTTGGAATGGTGGTTTGAGCTAGACATTGATGAAGAAAGAGGAAGGATGAGAAGGATGAAGATGATGATGAGAATTGGGTGATTTAATAATGGGAGAGATGTGATAGAATAGAAAGGCATGGTTTGGGTAAAAAAGATGCAAAAGATGGTTTGGCTAAAAGGGGAAGTGTCAGCTTAAGACTAGAGGTAGGAGGGTCAAAGGTGCAGAAATTTAGGCAAACTTAAAAATTTCGTTCCCACCCTGTTGGTGGTCCCATATTGATAGGCGGTCCCAAATATGTTGGGGGCCGCCCCATATTTATGGGGGTCGTTTTTTGGAAAGACGAAAATTTTCTAGTTTTTCACCTTTTTAAGTCTGGTGGTTTCAGCATCTACTCAATTCAAGAATTAATTAATCTAAGCAAGAATATATGATTCTAGACTAACACACAAATCATTTAGCAAACAAGCATGCAATATTCATAGAATTTGCTAATAAGCAAAGCACTAATATGATGATAAAATTGAAGAGATCATCCTAGTAATCAAAAATCATCATTTAGTATTCTAGTCCTAATATATGAATTAAAGAAGTTATAATGTACTTAACAAATATAGATATAAATAAGTATCTCCAAAAACATGATAAACATGTTTACATTCGTTTCCCACCCATCATATTCTTGATGGCTTGTCCAATTGACCTTAACATTTTTTGGTGAGCTTCTCGTTGTTGAGTTTGGATATTTATGGTTTCAGAAAGGTAGGTGTTCAAATCGTGACTTTCATGAGGATGGTTTTGACGGACTCTAGGGACAACCATAGATGAAGAAGAGATATTTTCAGAAGGAGAAGAAGAGTAGGAGTGAAATGATTCATTATCATTTTCATCAACCATGGCATCTAGTGGAAGAGATGAGGAAGGATGATTTTGAGTGGTAGAGGAGGAGCTAGCATTTGACTCACGAGGTCTTTTCTTGCCATGATCTGATCGCATCTTTCGCTCATAATGAGGAGCGAGGGGATGCATGACTCGATCAAATGAGAGATAGTTATTAATTGCTAGCTCAGGAAAGACGAACACAACATGTTTGAACAATCTAGATAGGAGCATTCCATAAGGTAAAAGTTCCTTAGGTTTGCTTCGAGTCTTTTCCATTCGTTTAAGAATGAAAAATGCTAGATTGTATGTAGTTGAAGATTCAATGCAATAAAGCATATGACAAAGACACGCTGAGACATGATCCTTATGACCTCTTAGACATATGGCATTTTCGCAAATGATGTCAACCTATGGTTTTATATGAGGTTGAATTTCGCAGGTTAAAATTTCATTCTCATCCACGACAATGGTTTTCTTGTTTTTGGTACGTGTGACTTGACTTTGTCGTGGAATTTGAATGAGAGACTTGATAACTTGTGGAGAAAGAGGAGTAGTTTTGTAACGACCTCTACTTGGAGCACTTAGTGACAAGTAGTCAAGTAACCACATGTCGGTGTATGACACATGGCCTTTGAAAGGAATTTTCAAAATTTGACCAAACTCTTTGAGAGTAAGAGAGAAAGACTTGGTTTGAATAACAAAGTTAACAACAAAATGACCCTCGAAGTTATAGTTAAAAGAAAGTTGACTATAAAACTCGAGAACAAAGCGAGGAACAATTTGTTCGTTAATGTTTAACAAACTATCAAAACCAATTGACTCAAACATGGCACGGATATGACTCATGTTTTCAAAGTTTTAACTAACGACCCTACCCTTATGAATGAATCGCTTTTCAAGGTTTGTGATGGTATTTTGTAGTGGTTGATTAAATTCGTTTGATAAGTGTGGAATGTAGTTTCGGGTCTTTTGATGATCTAGTCTGTAATTCGAGGCATTGTTACCTAAAATGAAACAAACAAAATTATATTTTAATTTCTTGCATATGTATTCTTATATTGACATTGTTTCTAATGTGTGCCTAAATGTGACAAATGTGGAGTAACAATTAACTCGACCTAAACATAAAATCCTAAGAGTTAACCTAAACGCTCCTTAATTTGATTTTACTCATTCAAACAAGTTGAAAAATACATATGAATTATGTATCTCGAAATTTGTTCATGAGATCATTATGCATGTGTTTGAAAACGTTTTTAGGTTGTATTAACAATGGATAAAACCAATTTTATTATGTTCCTAACGTGAGTGATTTGAAAATAAAATTGGGGTTTTAGTTCAAAATTAATTTTTTGACAAGCTCACTAATGTATGCAAATCCTATGTCTACTGGAAGCATATTAGTTTTACATTGTATCCTAGTAGTCTTAATTGTACAAAATTGAAAGAAAAATGAAAAATCCCTAATTTCAATTTTTGTGTTCATCATGAACCCTAGACTCAAATTGAAAGAAAATAGATGAAATGACTTACAATTGATGATCTTTAAGATGTTGTGAATGATTATAGGTGTTGATTAGATCTTCAATTTAAGTTTTAATGGTTGATTTTGAGTTTTTGGATGGTTTTGGTTCTTTTCATTGCTGCAGATATGAAAGGGTTGTGTTTGGTTTTGTGTTTTGAATTTTTTTAACTAAGTGTTCATATTCACTGTATGCTGATGGCAGTCTCATAACGCCTAGCGGTCCCAAATATATTGGGGGGCCGCCCTTAGTGAGGAGTTTTAAACTTAGTTTTTAACGAAAATTTGACCAGGAGGAGTGACGCTTTAATTTACATTTCACGAATTAAAAATACTTAAGGTACTTAGGATGAAGTATTTAAATTGTCACGACACAGAATAGAACACGGACTAGAATTGAGACAGAAGAAGGAGAAGCAGACTAATATGATTTATGAAATGTGTTCCATCATTTCTAAACCAAGACGTAGATAGTTAAACGATTCATGTTTAAGAGGTTTCGCAAGAATGTCGGCAATATTGTCGACGGAAGGCACTTTTTCGATTGAGATATGTCCTTTCTGGATATTATCACGATGAAAGTGGTGACTTATTTTGATGTGTTTGGTACGAGAGTGTTGCACCAGGTTTTTGCTAAGGTCAATCGCGCCTTCGTTGTCGCATATGATGGGAACGTTGTCGAGTCGTACGTCGTAGTCGATGAGAGCTTGTTTCATCCATAGTGCTTGTTGACATGCCTTTCCGGTGCTTACGTATTCGTCTTCGGTAGTGGATATAGTAAGAGCGGTTTGTTTCTTCGAGAACCAAGATGTCAAACAACATCCCACGAACATACAAATACCACTAGTGCTCTTTCGGTCCACATAATCTCCCGCATGATCAGAGTCGGCATATACTACGGTTTCTATGTCGGTCCCCTTAGGATACTATAATCCTAAGTGCGTAGTGCCTTTAATGTATCGGAAAATACGCTTAACCGCTTCAAGGTGAGAGGTTTTGGGAGCCTCTTGGAAGCGAGCACAAAGGCAGACACTAAACATGATATCGGGCCTACTTGTCGTTAGGTATAATAAACTACCTATCATGCCTCGATACTTGGTACTATCTACCGACTCACACTCTTCGTCTTTCGTGAGTTTAGTATCGGAGGACATAGGAGTTTTCATTGGTTTAGAATCTTCTAATCCAAATTTCTTAAGCATTTCTTTAATATACTTAGATTGATTAAAGCAAATACCGTCTTCCATTTGTTTTATTTGTAATCCAAGGAAGAAGTTAAGTTCACCCATCATGCTCATCTTGAACTCGTTATGCATGATTTTGGCAAATTCATCACACATGTCTTGACAATTTGAACCGAATATAATGTCATCGACATATATTTGAACGATGATGAGATTTGAACTTTTCTTCTTAGTAAAAAGAGTGTTATCTACCATTCCCATTTTATATTCATGTTTAATAAGGAAAGCTTTTAGTCTATCATACCAAGCTTTGGGTACTTGTTAAAGACCATATAAAGCTTTCTTTAGTTTATAAACATGATCCGGTTTCTCGAAATCAATGAATCCTGGAGGTTGTGCCACGTATACCTCCTCATTGATAAAACTATTTAGGAATGCACTTTTTACATCCATTTGGAACAGTTTAAAATCTAAAGCACAATCATAGGTTAATAATATCCTAATAGACTCAAGTCTAGCAATTGGGACATACGTTTCATCATAATCGATGCCCTCTTGTTGATTATAGCCTTGAGCGACCAACCTAGCCTTATTTTGAGAAATAATACTGTTCTCGCCTAACTTATTTCTAAACACTCACTTAGTTCCTATGATTGTCATGTTCCTAGGTTGTGGAACTAACTCCCAAACGTCATTAGCAATGAATTGATTTAATTCTTCTTGCATAGCGACTATCCAACTTTCATCTCCTAAAGCTTAATTCACGTTCTTAGGTTCTATAGTTGATATAAAACAAAAGAAGTTACTTTGGTTTTGAGCTTGTGACCTAAGGGTTCTTTGGTTAAGGTTTCCTATGACATTTTCTAAAGGATGGTTCCTAGATTCCTTAATATTGACTATTTCATCAATTTCTAGTGTTTCATTCTCAACAACAGTTTCTAGGTTTTTCTTTTCTCTTGCCCTAATAGATTATTCTTCATCTAAGTTATCATTCACCAAGGGTGATGTCTTAGAGGGTGGAAGAGTTTCATCGAATGTCATGTTGAGTGATTCTTCTATTTTCCTAGTGTGTTTATTAAGAATGATGTAGGCTTTACTATTTTAGGAGTAACCTAAAAAGACACCTTCGTATGACTTTGGGTGAAACTTGGTAAGGTAGTCTTTGGTGTTTAGAATGAAGCACTTGCTTCCAAAGACTCTAAAATAATCAAGAGTATGTTTCCTACCTCTCAAGAGTTCGTAAGGTGTTTTGCCTAAGATGGCTCTAATTAGGATTTGGTTAAGTATGTATGTTGAAGTATCTACGGTGTTACACCAAAACTTTTGTGGTAACGATTGTTCATTCAACATAGTCCTACTCATTTCTTGAAGTGTCCTATTTTTCCTTTCAATCACGCCATTTGATTGAGGAGTGCGTGGAGCCGAGAAGTTATGTGTAATACCATTGGCATTACAGAACTCTCCAAATTGCACCTCATTATTAAATTCTCTACCATGGTCGGTTCTTATTGACACTATTGTACATCCTAATTAGTTTTGATTTTTCTTACAAAATATTTTAAATTGATCGAAGGCTTCAGTTTTGTCCTTAAGGAATCTAGTCCAAATATACCTAGAGTAGTCATCTACTACGACTAAGGTGTAGCGATTTCCTCCGTAACTCCATACGGAGGAAGGACCGAAGAGATCCATATGGAGGAGTTCTAAGCATCTAGTTGTTGAGACTATATTCTTAGCTTTGTGACTAGCGTGAGCTTGTTTTCCAATTTTGCAAGCATCACAAAAGTGTCGATCAAACTTAAGGTTAGGTAAGTTTCTAACTAATTCCTTAGATGCTAACGATTGAATGAGATGCCTATTTGCGTGACCTAATATCCTATGCCACAATGTGGAATTATCATCAATCGTTGCTAGACAAATTTGATCTTTTGGCTTATTTCCTAATTTCATCACATATAAGCCTTTCTTCTAAATACCTCTACCTATAATTTTACCATCCTTGGTAATTTCACTATCATGTTTAGAAAAAGTTACTCTGCACTTATTATCACATATTTGTCCTATACTTAGCAAGTTAAAACCTCAGTTATCAACATGTTCATCGTACCTTTGCCAATGATGTTACCATGAAGATTACTACCAAAAATGATGTTACCTCCATTGTATGCCTTGTAAGTGGAGAAGAGCTTTCGGTTACCCGTCATGTGTTTAGAGAATCCTATATCTTTAATTCATTCATCGAGTTCCAAGTCGACTCCAAGGCATATCTATCTATATAGTACAATGACTCAAACATTTGGTCCCTAATATCTCATGGGTCCAAAGTTGTTAGTGCTAAACATCCCTTGCATTTGATGCAATTGGTTGGGATGTGGAAATGGAAGACACATTTCCCATGCATGTAACCTTGACATGGGAAGTTGTTCCAAGTTACGGGAAACCTATAAGGTTGATTATGTTGACCAACGTTCCTTTTTGGTTGCGGTGTTTTAGCACGAGGATAATTACTATTGACTCTTCTAGGAGGTAGATGTTGGGAAAATAGATTGTAACAGACTTAATACTGGTAGTATAACAGTTAAGTCTGGTAGTAATAGTTAGTTCTATTAGTATTGAGTTAATACTGGCAGTACTAAGTTAAGTCTGGCAGCACTAAGTTAGTACTGGTAGATTAGCAGTACTAGAGTTAGTACTGGTCATAGTTAGTTCTGTTCATAGTTAAGTCTGTTTATGTAACAGAATAGTAATAGTTATCTTAGAGATATCTTAGGAGATATCTTAGGAAAGGATATGTATTATCATTTGACGTTTGTAAAGCCCATTAGGGTTTCCTTTGTGTATAAGAGGAACCCTAAGGCACAATGTTAAGAAGTACATTTTGAGAAATCTCAATAGAAGCATAGAGCTTAATAGCAATTTAGAATCATTGTTTCTTCTTTATTCTTGTGTTAAGATTCCGCATTAACACTTGATATTCATAGTCAGTGTCTCTCATATAGTTGATTTGGATTTATCCAAGTTATCTATCGTCTTACAAAGGCTAGTCAGATCCTATACCTAGGACCTACATTAGGTATGAAGATCATAGAACCTGGGTTTGAGCTTATAGCTTGGAAACGAGTCTAAATCGGGTCTTTTAGCTTTGTACGCCTAGAATAACGACTCTGGGGCTTTGTTTCTTGATTTCTTTTGCTTCACTTATGATCTTGAGACTTTTTAAGACCTCTTAAGAACTTATTTGAGCAAAGTAT
>BQNB010161599.1:2288-14663 GCA_026074375.1 Tanacetum coccineum
AAAAGTTAATTTAACCCTAGATGTCCACTAAAGCCATGATCATGCAAGAACCCACACATATGCGATACGCCTTGCAAGCCATGGTACAGTAGCGATTCATCAAATGATACAAGCACAAAAACTTTAAATTTACAAGAAACAAGTTTCATAATTTAATATCCGTATTAATTTGCCAAAAAAACGAGTTTTACAAATAAGACATAGCATGTCAAAAGGAATTAATAATTATGTGCGTAATTTAACAGACAAAAATAAATCAAAATTCAATATTAACTTATCGTCGGATTATTGGAGTATATTTTCCACACATCGATAAGTTTACAAGAGTCTTGATTTAATTAAAACAAGTTTCACTATAAGTATTAGTCCGTTTATAGTTTCAAAAATCTTTTGCATATAGTTACAAGTCACATGGAATATAACATATAAGCACATAAAAATATAGAAAGAGGGGAAGAGGTGAAGACAGACTCGATATCGAACGCAGTAAAACATGTAATACTCCGAGTTCTCAAAATGAGTTTTCCCTAAACGAAGAACCAAAAGACTCTCACTAGGTTTTTAGCTTAGTACCTAGATCGTCACATCCATCATATAATATGATTGCGTGAGTCTTAAGGCCGGAAAAAGAAAAGAATAGAAAAACATAAAACATAATTAACAATTTACTTTTAAATCTATTCTTTTTAATCATTATTAACTAGTAATATGGATAAGATTCTAGGTTTTATTTATTCTTTATGGCAAGAATTGCATATTATTGCTATGATTTTCAATTAAAAGAATAAATAACCGATTACTTAGCTGATGTAGCATGTTTATAAGTGTGTAACCCATAACACCAAACGAGGTTGACTCGTGATGCCACTGTTGAGAATTTAGAAACTAGTAAACCATTTACTACGAGTACGCAGCTGATGGATCTAGTTTGATATCAAGAATTAACACAAAAATAAAGTAAGTAATACAAAACACATCAAACAATCACGTCAAACACGTCAAAAAAGGAGAATTGTGATCTTGAAAACTTAGCGGTTAAATTACCACATCTATGGTTGCTCACACAACACGTCAAACAAACATGCTACTATGCTAGTAGTTACTTCACGATACTTCAAACAAACTAGTGTTCTTGTATTGTTCTTGAACCGACCCAAAAGAGTTATGTTTGAATCGGTACAAAAAGAAGGAGACGAAAACTATTTGTGGACTATATTAAATATAGCATGCAAAGTGAATTATATTCAAATAGCATGCACACGTAATGAGCATGCAAGGAATATAAGATGTGGTTTCTTTTTGTTGTCAAGCACGAGAATAATAAAGTAATTATGGATGTGATATTTTTTCTTCTAGGCGTGTGGTTTTGTGATAGACGAATAATTTTTATGTAATGAATAAATGAGGACGAGAGAGGGTTTTCTATAGCACCAATCCCCTACTTATAGATAAACTAGGATTCTCTCATAATCTTTAGAGTTAAGTACATTTTTGGTCCTTGTGGTTTGGTGCGTTTTCACTTTTGGTTCAAAAATTCAAAAAAAGGTTTAGTTTTGGTCCAAAAACATAGTTTCGTTCCACTTTTAGTCCAATTCCGTAAATTTGGACTAAAATTGAAAGGAAACTATGTCTTTGGGACCAAAACCAAACTTTTTTTGAATTTTGGACCAAAAGTGAAAAACGCACCAAACCACAAGGACCAAAAATGTACTTAACTCTAATCTTTATCACAAACCAATTCCTAGTCCCTTATCACAAATTTATCCCAAAAAGATTGTAAAATCCCCTTCTAGAACCTTAAGGGACAGGCCCAACAAGTGGGACCCACAAGGTTCGGATTTTGTCATCTTTATTCCTTCCATATTATATTTAAATACTCTCTTAGTTATTTTTATTTAAAAACATTTCGTGAAGTATATTAAACCAATAAATATAACAGGTATATATACGAGGCCTGGCCACACCCGTATGTTGCACCGGGCTTGGTTTGTGGCAAAAATGTTACTGTTACCGTCCTATTACAATTCTTATAGTTTCAAGTTAATCTCAATTGTACTAAAGATATAAAAGAGGGGTAAGTTGCTTTTCTTATTTGAGTAGTGTATCAAACACGGTTTGGCTGCAAGTGTTTAAACTCCATGAACATCACTATAAGTAAATCACCCTCAATGCAAGCTTTGTGTAATGCTAGTTTCAAAATAAATCGCAATATATACACTATATACATTTTATCACATCCAATAGAAAAAAAGGACGTGCACATGTATTTTCTCAACTAAACCCATACGTCAAGCGTTATCCATTAAAAAATAAGTAGAATACACCAATGGATGTCGCACATGTGATTTCAGAAACTAAACGAATGTGTGATGTTTAGTTAAGGCGCGTGGGTTTTGGCATTGAGTAACTAGCAAAGGTGATCGTGTAACCCCTTGGAAATTGCGCTGCGAAAATTACAAGGTGTTATAATAGCACAATACACCAAGATATAGAAAACGACCCCAAAACTGACATGTTTACAAGACATGTGTTCCATTATTTAATCAAGATAATGATGTTGTTTAGGTCCCACAGGAAGAATAGTGACCACAAACCAATTACCACATTGAAAAGACAATTGTTTTAATTTAAGGACTTGTTTAAAACAGTTAAGACATGTTTTAAAAGCACAAGGAACACATAAGTAAGTCAGCTCAACGCGCAAGATCGTCCACTACGCATACACCTCCACGCCGATCGATTGCCTTCATCCATGTTACTTGGGGATAGAACATGTTTAAAACAGTCAACAAAATTGTTGAGTGGAGAATTCATAGAGAGTTTAAAATAATCAATATGATAATAATCGAGCTTTATGAACAATGAATTAGTTCTCGTCGGGATGAAAACGATTGCAACGAATACAATGAATAGCATTTGTTTTCTTTTCGTAATAAGCTTATAACATCCGAACTTTAACAATACATCTATCCATATTCATATGTCAATTTGCCCCAGGACAAGGTATATATTGTTCAGTTATACCTACTCTTCATATCTACAAAACGTCCGTTTGACAAGGTGTTCACAAGGAATACAGACCCCGGACGAGGTTGTCAAACCCAAAGATATAGTTAATGCATTGTTCCCTCAGTATTAGTGTTTACTCACAACGTATTTAACGGTTCATGAAAATAGGGGACTGTCGACAATAGCAACTTATGTGGTAACACTTATAATCGGGCTCCAGCTTACCATAACATCGTATGTCCTCGCTATATAAAACAAACTTGTATCCCCTCACGGGTTTTATGAAACAATCAAAAGATTTATAAGCGATGCTATAAAACTCACCTTAAGCAAAAATATCCAATTCAAATCAAAGCACAAGAGCAACTAACTTCACGTCTCAACCCGTGATCCTATATAACACATATTATAGCCGGTACTGACTAAAAGTAAAAATGGAAATTCATATAATACAACATGTAACTATATATATACACGTATAATTTATACAGTTTATAGCTATTGTATATATACATATATATTATTATATATATATTATACATATATATGTATATATTACATTATATAAGTATATAATATATATTACTATATACATATTACATACATATATATATATATACATACATATATATATTATATATATATTTATATTATATAAGCTTCTAATATATATATATAATCATATACTACAATCTCCAAGTGCGACGCAAAATATTTTACTTTGACGCACTCACCAATGTTCAACAATTTATAGTTGCGTTACGCTTCGTTTACCATAAAGTTTCTATTTTTAGTATGTTACCGAAAGTAAGGATAATATAAATCCAACTTCATATTTCATCATTTATTAACTAACATTATGAATCCTTTTCATATTAAAGACCATATTCAAAATATACGCAAGTTTGACTTTCAAAAGTCAAACTTCGTAGTTGATTTTTTACACAAAAAACTTTCAAAATTAATTTGGCCATAAAACATTCGTTATTAAGAGTTACGAGACGAGCCACCTAGTGAAACGTAGCTAAAGGCGAACTCTATCACTTTTCATTATCAAACATAACTTTCAAAAATTTCTCGACTCGCTGCGAGGCGGTCAAACTTTCTGGTCAAACTTAGTCTATGCAAAACCCATAAAAATGACATTTTTTACTTAAACCAACTATCAAAACATGTTTAACTAGCCGATTTATATATACTAGAACCATCAAACTTCACTAAATAATCCAATATACTTTCAATATATTTCGCACTTGAATCCTGTAGCACATAATATACAACACGCAATATCATCAAATTAATCACACAAAAATGTAACTAGAATACTCACAAAGCTATAACAAAAATTAGTTTTGGTTTCCTCCTTGTGGATCAAAATCGTACGCAAACCCAAACACCAAAGCAAAACATTTTTCAATCAAACCCACTTTTAATAACACTTATCTAACAACTATAAACACTCATTTTAGATCAAAACCATATGAACTCAACCAAATTTCTAACTTTCAAAATACTTATTGCATGTGGAATTTTCTTAGTGAGATGTGTAGGCCTTGATGAGAGGATTAAGAAAATGTATTCGGATTGTATTGCATGTTAGAAAATTAATGGTGGTGGTGGTGTGAAGGTGGTGCCGGTCGAAGGTGGAAGATGGGAGGGAGGAAATAATTTTTTTTTGTAAAATAATTATAAGTGTGTGGTGGTATTTATTGAGTAATAGTTTTACCACTTGATACTTTTAGTCCCACCTTCTTATTAGTACTTCTATTTTTTGTACAAAGTGTTTTTATTTCGTCACTTTAGCCGACCAAAGACACGGGTTACACCATATTCGTAAATATTTTTATTCCGTCCCACTAAATTTATTATTAAACATTTAATAAAACATTAAATCACGTAAACCTAGATTCTTAAATCGCTTTCTACAAAAACACAGGAAAAGCCATAAAATATAAAAATAAAATAATCACGTTCTCGGAGAAAAATATAAATTTTTCTAACCTTCTTAGACGCTAAAAACAATTAGAAACTCAATCACGGCTTTTAATTTCCCAATAAATGGAAAATTTCACCAAATCTTATATAGCATAAACAGCTAAAATCAATTATTAGAGAAATAATCATCATAGCTCGGGATAAACGTTGACGTGAAACTCTGGTTGTTACATTCTCCCCTCCTTTTACGGAGCGCCATCCTAGTGCTCAGCTCGTCTTATCTGTTCTTCCTCGCTTTATCATTACTCGTAAAGAGAATAGGGTACTTATTCTTAATCTGATCCTCACGTTCCCAAGTAAATTATGGGCCTTTTTTCATATTCCAATGAACTTTAACAATAGGTATCCGACTTTTCTTAACTCGCTTTTCTTCTCGATCAACAATTTCCACCGGCTCTTCAATCATGTGCAACTTATCACCAAGTTGAACCTCGTCCATCAGAACGACAATGTCACCTTTCGATAAGCATTTTTTGAGATTCTAAACATGAAAAGTACTATGAATCCCTTTCAACACTTAAGGTAGTTTTAACGTATAAGCCACTAGACTAATGCTTGCTAAGATCTTGAATGGTCCAATGTAACATGGACTCAACTTTCTGCGCTTTCCAAAACACATAGTGCCCTTCCACGGCGATACCTTAAGCAGTACCATATCACCCACTTTGAATTCAAATGGTCCAGTCCTTCTATCCGCGTAGCTTTTCTGGCAACTTCGAGCAGTTAACAAGCGGTTCTTAATTTAAATAATCACTTCCGTCGCTTCATGAATCATTTCTGGACTGGTGAGTTGGCTCTCTTTAACCTCACTCCAGGTGATCTACATTTCCGCCCATACAAAGCCTCGAATGGTGTAGCCTTAATACTTGCGTGGTAACTATTGTTGTATGAGAACTCGACTAACGGCAGGTGTCGATCCCAACTACTACCAAAGTCGATCACATAGGCACACAACATATCTTCGAGCGTTTGTATAGTCCTTTCGCTTTGACCATCCGTTTGAGGGTGGTAAGTGGTACTCATATCCAAGCTTGTCCTGAAAGACTTCTAAAGTGATTTCCAAAATCTTAACGTGAAATGGCTATCTCTATCCGAAATGATCGAAATAGGAACACCATGTTTATACATAATTTCCTTCAAATAAAGTTGCTTGAGTTTCTGCATAGTATCAATCTTCTTCGTTGGTAGGAAATGAGCTGATTTGGTCAATCGATCGATAGTAACCCATATCGTATCATACCCACTTTGCGTTCCAGGCAGTACACTAACAAAATCCATAGTGATCCTTTCCCATTTACAAACAGGAATTTCTGGCTGTTGCAACAACCCAGACGGTTTTCGATGCTCAGCTTTAACCTTTGCACAAGTCAAACACTTGCTAACATACGTGGCAATATCAGCTTTCATATTTGGTCACCAATATAGCTGCTTTAGATCTTGATACATCTTGGTAGACCGTGAATGAATGAAGTATTTGGACTTATGAGACTCATGCATAATCACATCCCTAAATCCTCCATATCGCGGCAACCAAACACGATTTCCAAAACAACGAGTTCTATTAGGGCGAAACTTGAATATTTGCTTAATCAATCTCCCTAACATCTTAGTTTTACATTCTTCTGTTTCATCGCCTCATTCTGAGCGTCAAGGATCTGCTTAGGTAGATTATTGTGTACAATCATCACCAAAGCTCGAACACGCAATGGCTTGATCCTTTCCTTTCGACTTAAGGCGTCAGCTATAATATTCACTTTTCCAAGATGATAACAAATCTCATAATCATAATTACTTAACAACTTAATCCAGCGACGTTGTCTCATGTTAAGCTCATTCTGATTTAGAATGTATTGTAGGCTCTTGTGATCGGTAAAAACTACACACTTTGCCCTATACATATAATGTCTCCACAATCTAAGAGCAAAAACAATATCTTCCAACTCCAAATCATGAGTAGCGTAATTCTCTTCATGAGTAGCGTAATTCTCTTCATGAGTTTTTCCCATTGCATTAACATGGCTCTATAACCGATGGGGATGCTGTTTGGAATGGAATTGGAGTTAATGCTGGTGACTCAAAGTTAATGCTTCTAGGCATAACTTACTATTGTTGAGTTACTACTGCTGTGTTGTTGAGGGTATTTTTCATAGATACTTTGATTAAGGGTTTCAATCAATCATTTAATCAATTTCACTCTTTCATATACTCTCTAATTACAAAAAGTGGGGGAGGTATTGTGTAGAGAGGGGGGATGGGAGACCCTGGCTACAATTTAATAATCCATTAATCAAAAACCCTACAATAAATACGAAATCTAAAGTTTACAGCTACTCATAGTATGGTCGCATTTTTGTCTAAAACCCTAACAGAGAGGAAGGGTTTGAACAAATAGTGTATTTATTAATGCACGCCCTATAAGGTATGCATTAACCATTAATCCTACTATATATATTTCTTGCATTGAACAGTTCTGGTCTACTGTCAAGGTCAAAACTATCAATGGGGAAGCACAGTTACATGCCCTAGTAAGAATGGCAGAAGAAGATAATCTTATGATCATCTGTTTAAAGAGGTCTTCAACTAACAAGATGAGGAAGGTGTTGAATGTTTACCTAATTCTAACCCTTTTTTGCAACAACTTACATTGATGATGGTTCAGGAAAAATTTCACAAGAAACTAACTTTTTATAAACCATTATTTTCCCCATAATGGAAATTTCTAATTCATACTATTTTAGAGTGTCTAAGTCCAAAGACTACTGCCTGGAATGAGTTTAGTAGTACTATGGCATCTGCCATTATCCGCTTAGCTACAAACCAGAAATTTAATTTCTCAAAATTTATTTTTGATAGTATGATTAAAAACTTGGTTAATTTGTCTGGCAAATTTTTAATGTATTCAAGGTTTGTATAAATATTTTTGGACCATCAACTTGATGAGCTGCCAATTGCACCCTCTCACACTACAAAGATTTTTGCAAATATGAGAAGGGTAGGCAAAGGTTTTTCTGGTAGAGTAACACCTTTGTTTCAAACAATGGTGGTATACAACCAATCACAATTGGGTGAAGGTTAAGCAATTCCAACTGATCCCTATCACACACCCACCATTATTCAACCATCAACTCAACCTCAAAAGACACAACAACCTAGGAAGCCTAAAAGAAAGGACATTCAAGTACCTCAGCCTAGTGATCTTATTAAAAATGTTGCAGCACAACACTGACAAAACCTCAATGTGTACCTTACTTTCACCAGAAGGAATCTCTACGAAGTGATTTGAATTAAGAATCGCAAAAACCTAAAGCAACTTTATTTTATTCAACAATTATATAGCGTTTAGTAAGCTGGTGGTAACAAAAAGCCACAATTAACCTCTATGAGCTTTAAAGATATTCAACAATTATATTGCTCAAACTAGGTTTGAGAGTGTATCTAAACATTCCAATGATTCACTGCTCGCAAGAGGTAACACACTTCAAAGTGATGAGGATAGACTTAAACTTGATGAATTGATGGCATTATGTACCACTTTACAAAACCGGGTTCTTGATTTGGAGAAGACAAAGACCACTCAACATAATGAGATTGCTAGTTTGAAAAGGAGGGTCAAGAAGCTTGAAAAGAAAGATAGGTCAAGAACTCATAGGCTGAAGAGATTATACAAAGTTGGTTTGACTGCTAGGGTAGAATCCTCTGATAATGAAGAAAGTTTGGGTGAGGATGCATCCAAACAGGGGAGGATTGATGCTATTGATGCAGATGAAGAAATTACCCTGGTTAGTGTTCATGATGTGAATGTTTTTGCTGGTGAGGAGGTGTTTGTTGCAGAACAAGAAGTTGCTGATGAAATGGAAGTTGTTGAAGAAGTAGTTGAAGTTATTAACACTGCTAAGCTAATTATTGATGCTGCTCAAGTTAGTGCTGCTGGTGATATAGTTAGTGCTGCTAGTGCTGCAACAACTGTTAGTGCTGCTACAACAACTACTGCTACAATTAAAACTGTTGATGATATTACTTTGGCTCAAGCACTTGAAGAAATGAAAAGTACAAAACCCAAGAAGAAAGGGGTTGTTATACAAGAGCTGGGTGAATCTACAACAACAATATCTTCACAACTATCTTCACAACAATCACAGGAAAAAGGTAAAGGGATATTGATAGAACCTGTGAAGCCTATGAACAAGAAAGATCAAATCAGGCTTGATGAAGAAACTGCTTTAAATTTACAAGCTGAATTTGATGAAGAAGAAAGACTTGCAAGAGAGAAAGCTGAAAAAGAAGAAGCTAATATTGCCTTGATTGAAACATGGGATGATATACAGGCAAAGATTGATGTTGATCATCAATTGGCTGAAAGCATGCAAGCACAAGAACAAGAAGAGTTGTCTATTGAAGAAAATACTACATTATTTCAACAACTCTTAGAGAAAAGAAGAAAGCATTTTGCAGCTAAAAGAGTAGAAGAGAAAAGAAACAAACCACCAACAAAAGCTTAACAGAGAAAGATAATGTGTACTTACCTAAAGAACATGGAAGGATACAAGCTTAAAGATTTGAAGTTGAAAGAGTTTGATTCTATCCAAGAGATGTTTGACAGAGCATTCAAAAGGGTAAAAACATTTGAAGACTTTAGAACAGAGTTGGTGGAAGGCAAAGAAAAGAGAGCGGGAACATGGCTGATACAAGAGATTACAAAGAAGCAAAAGGTAGAAGATGACAAAGAAACATCAGAGCTTAAACAGTTAATGGAAATCATTCCAGATGAAGAAGAAGTAGCAATTGATGCTATACCTTTGGCTGTTAAGTCTCCAAGTATTGTTGGCTGGAAGATTTATAAAGAAGGAAGAAAAAGCTATTATCAAATAATGAGAGCTGATGGAAAGTCTCAAATGTACATGATCTTTAGTCAAATGCTTAAAAGTTTTGACAGGGAAGATTTGGAAGATTTGTACAAGTTGGTAAAAGCTAAATATGAGTCAACAAGACCAGTGGAAGACTTGGATTTGATATTATGAGGTGATTTGAAAACAATGTTTGAACCACATGTAGAAGATAAAGTATGGAGGAATCAACAAGAATACAAAGTGTTGAATTGGAAGCTGTATGACTCCTGTAGAGTACATTCCTTAATGATGCAATCTATGCAGATTTATATGTTGGTAGAGAAGAAGTATCCCCTTACACCACCTACACTTTCAATGATGTTGGAAAAGAAGCTTATAATTGACTATGAAAGTGAAATGGCTTATCAGCTTCTTAAATTCATCATGAAACAGCTTAAGAAGTAAAGAAGTGTTTGGAAGCATCCTCCTAGTGTTGATGAAGCTTTAAATGAAGAAACTTGATGATTTTGAAGAAGGAAATTATCAAGTTTAGGGAGGATTTATGGATTATAAGTCTTCTTAGATGCTGTAAATACTGCTGAGCGCGCGTGTTTTGGTATTATGCTGCTCAGCTGGATTTAGTACTGCTCAAGAAAATATGCTAAGTGTTTACTACTGCTAGTACAAAGTTACTACTGCTAGTGAATATTAGTACTGCTCAAGGTTAAGACTACTCAGAGATAAGTTAATGCTGCTGAGGTTAATAAGTTAGTACTGTTTGATTAGTTAGTTAATGCTTATATGAGAATGAATTAAGTTATTTTTGTTATAGAAAAGATTATGGATACTTAGAAAATTATTGTAAGCCAACTAGGGCTCCTTGGTGTATAAAAGGAGGTCCTAGGGCATAAAATTTGATGTATTTTTTAGACATATAATCCATAGCTTTAAGGTATTTGTAACCATAATACTTTGAGAGTATTCGTATTATTATCATTAATAATATTGGAGCTTATTTGCTGAATTGTATGTTCATTGAATTACTATTTCATTGATAATTTTTCTTAATATTAAAATTAGATTCCACATAATCTTTAATACATTCAAACACAGTTTCTACTATAGTTGTATTAGATTTATCTAATATAACTAAACCTTAAACAAGCTTAAGGAATTTGATCTATTGTGGAGTCACTTTTATGTGGTCACACTATTTTTAGCATTTAACGCTTGTTTTACTAGGAACCCTAGTTATACGAACGCACCTTTTACCTAACGATCCTAGTTAATGGTCCTAATGACCAACGATATGCTCAAATAACATTATAAAAATGCCAAAACACATGGGAAAACATAATTTAACAAAATCATAAACAATCTCAAAAGTTACATTTTTACTACACTTTACGTATTTACCGATTGTACACAATTTATGCAAATTAACTTATACCATTTAAACGGTACATAAAATATCAAATGAAAAACAAATAAATAAGCAAAAACCCTCCCCATTGGTCCTAAAAAAACGTCACCAACACCACCTCCCCCTTATACCACTTCAATTTCATGCTAGTTCTTTCATACTTACACAAACATCACTTCTATGTCTCCCACTAGTCCAAAACCACTAAACCATATTTGATACATGCAAAAATCATTTGCAGACACTCTTTCTCACTCTCAAATCTCAGATCCTATCCCTCTTCTCTCTCTAAAATTTTACAAACAAGAACAAGGAAAAAAATCACAAGAACAATCAAGATTTTTAAGGGTTTGAATCAAGAACAACAATGTTTAAGGGTTAACTAGTTAGTTCGGGTTAAGAATCTTGAATCAAGATGTTATAAAAGGGTTCAATAAAGATACTAATCTATCTCATCTCCTAAAGATCACTCTCATCATTCACTAATCAATGTACAAACCTTGGTGCAAGACAACTTGTGTTGTTCTTGCACCAAGAGAGCTATTTCTTTTATTCTTGCACTTGAATCTTGCATAAAAATTTTGTCAAATTAAATAACAGTAAATCTTTGATCTAAGAAAGTTTTCCAGCACTAAAATAATGTTAAAAAGGATATTTGGAGTGGTCTTAGTCGTTTTTGGGATTTTGGAAAGATAAAAGTGCATGTGAAAGGCTCCTAATTCCAAGGCAGTTTGCAGAATTTTTTTATGTCAACATGCAATGACCATAACGTGGTCATAAAATAAGTTTTTGATATGATTCTTGATTCTAATTTCAACTAATTTGAAATATATTTCCAACCATTATAATATCACCTACTGGAAATAAGGAAAAGCTAATCAAAACTCGTTTGAAAGACAAGTGTGCAAAACAGCAAAGTGTTCCAGATTTGTTAGAGTGCAAGGTTTTGAGTGTATCTCACTCATACCTCCATGTCAGAAGCTAAAATTTTAGATGTAGTTAGTTCATGATATGATAAACATGTCACCAAAAACTTGGAGCCTAGATTCGTTGTTAAGACCCTCTGGTCATCAAGGCAAGGCAGCCTATCCAAAACTAGGTCCTTTTTTTGGCAAGACTATT
>BQNB010161600.1:0-14663 GCA_026074375.1 Tanacetum coccineum
TCGGTTTGCATGACAAGTACACGACATGCATGGTGCAACCCATGCATGATCCTTGTGTACGTACACATGCCGAGCTCTTGTAGGGCTGCACATGAAAATGAAGACATAGGCGTCGTCCTAAAATGAACTAGTGTAAAACATGTCATTAACAAAAACGAATAACGAACCAAGAAACTCTAGGGACGAGTAGACACTAGGTTATACGTGATTTACATAAGGTTGCTTATGTTGTGACCTCGACAAAACCCTACCTAGGCGCACCAGGAAGACGCTGGACAAGCCACAGTGGGCTGCTGCCATTGTTGCAGTAGTGGCTCGCTGTTGGGTAGTCACAGACTCTAAGGGACCCGAGCAAAGTATGCTCGTTGGTTCGTACCAAGACCTCAAGTACCTTGACACCGGGTTGCATCATGAGACGCACCACAATGCACGCAAGCAAGCCATAAAAGGCTGTTGCCATTGTCGCAGCTGTTAAGCCTGCAAAGGACGTAACAACGTCCTTGTGTCTCGGTGTTTAACTAGCTCGTGGCTAACCATATAAAACGGGATCATGCGGGGTAAATGGGAAAACCTAGTTATACATGTTTAAGTGCATATTGTGAGGAAGAAGAAACCACAACAGTGGTACCAACCCCACTGTTGGGCTCGACAGGAAACATAAAAAGAAATAGGAAGTAGGCCATGTGTTTTGTTGTATTGTATAGGAATAATGCATGAAACACTTTCTAAAACTTGCATGTAACTTCACCTGACGAAAGAAGTATTAAAACATGAATGTTTTTCGAGTCCTTTGGGTCGTTCTATGCCGAGACCCAACAAGTTGATAAACTAGTAACGAAACAATACTATTACGAAAGGGTAGAAAAGTTATAAATGACGATTTTCGAGGAACTAGGAATAATAACGACGAATTTAAATTATAAACGTGTAAACGAATTTAACACGGGTTTTATATAAACTCTTTGACACTAAAGATATTTAAAAGCTTAACCGGGTTTAAAACGTAAAAGTAATAGGATTAAAGGCGTAGAAAATTTAAATATAAAGAGTTAAACATTCGATAAATACTATTTTAGGAAATTAAGGGATTACATGTGATAATATGGAAACTAAAGGGGTTAATTGTGTAATTTACTAAATGTAGAAAATAGAGAAACTAAAACTTGTTATTTTGAAAAGTTTAAGGATATTAGACATAAATAGATCATTTTTATAAATTAATTAAACAAAGAAAACGAACTGAAAAATATAAAATCTGGCAAGATTACGAATTTATTTAACGACTATAGTATAGACAAGATCCCAAAGATAGGTAAATATAAGTTACAACGTATAATTTTATGTATATAAACTTATAGATGTAAAGTCGTGTATCATCCCTATAGCCAACGGTTTAAATAACATTTTGAAAACATAAAACGTTATCTCATAAACGACAATGCCTTTTATGACCCATTTGCATAATTCATTTCATACATTGAGTTTTAGAATATAAACTCAGATTTGTCATAATTACTTAGGTATTTGACCAAGTTACTATTTGACGTGCATTGATCCATTATCAATTCCGGACGATTAACTGACAAGGTGAGTTTTCATAGCCCCTACTCTACTGTTTTAAATCATCTTTTGGGGTGAGGACATTGCTTATTTCAAACGTGTGAATACAAGTACAACTACTCATTACTGATTGGTCAATTCCTGCACATGTACTTATGGTGGTAAAGTCACCCTTAGAGCCAACGGTTTAAATGACCTTTTGAAAACATTAAACGTTACCTCATAAACGACAATGCCTTATGACTCATTTGCATAATTCATTTCATACATTAAGTGTTAGAATATAAACTCAGATTGTCATAATTACTTAGGTGTTTGACTGAGTCGCTATTTGACGTGCATTGATCCGTTATCAGTTCCAGGCAATTAACTGACAAGGTGAGTTTTCATAGCCCCTAATCTACTGTTTTAAATCATCTTTTGGGGTGAGAACATTGCTTATTTCAAACGTGTGAATACAAGTACAAGTACTCATTACTGATTGGTCTAAGTCCCTATTTAACCCAAGATGCTATTTGCCCGATCTATCATGAACCGTTAATTACTTGTAAGCGCGAATGTTATGGATAGATCTATCGGGATTGACATCCCTGTTTGTCTTGGACTAACATTAGTTAAGCAAACACAGTTTCATTTAAGTCAGACTACGGGTGTCCCGGGTTAGACACCTGCAAGGGCATTCATTATTGTTGGTATATGTTGCTTCGGTGTCACGAGCTTAGACAATAGTAATGCAATTTATATGACTTTGTATTTGTTATATTGTCATATGTGGGTGAAATCTTGTGATTCATAAACACTACATTTTCTGCTTAAACAAACCTATGAACTCACCAACTTTATGTTGACACTTTAGAAAAGTTTTCTCAGGTATTAAGAACGAAGATGCTATATGAAGTCTCATGCACTGCAGTCATTTACTATTATCTAAAGATCATTTGTACTATTTAAAACAATGTTGTATTGTCTATTTTTATGCTTCCGCTGGATGTTTAAACAATTTGTTATTTCCTAATACAAATGATCAATTTTCTTAAAACGTCTCATATAAAGGTCGTTCTGTATTGCTTAGAAGTATGATAATCATGAAGTCACATGCCCTCGGTTGCCATTATACTCTGATATTTTGGGGGTGTGACATGAACAATGCTTGAATATCACAAATTGGATTTGGTTATCTATTTCTACTAATAATATGCGAAAAAAGTAAAGGCACACTAAAAACAAAAGCAAATAAAGGTTTAAACCTAAAAATGATAACGAGAATCAAAACCCGTTATTTAAAAAACTAAATTCTAAAATTTTAACCCTACAAATAAAAATTTAATTTTTATAAATCCTAAATGATAAAAGAAAATTTTTTAAAAAAGAATTGTATTTTTCGACTTTTATATTATTTATTATGAATTAAAAACGGATTTAATCTAAAAAACTTAATAAAAAAATACTAAACTAATTTGGAAAATTCTGAAAAATTTGTGAAAAATAGTTTGCACTATGCTAAACCTAAGAAAAATAAGACGGGGTGAACAGCTTATGGAAATAAGCTGTTATTAAGCCGAAAAGGGCTTATAGCTTAAATGGGCTAAAAAGTGTATAAAAGAAAAGTAAGTGGAGACAATAACGAAAAGGTCCCAAGGGCAGAGTGGTTGTGTGTGGTGGTGTTAAAATGCTTGGTAGAGGTGGGTAGAGGTCACGGGTTCGAGCCCTGCTCACCCATGACTTCCCAACTTCCCAAGTATTTTTATTTTGCAAAATTTTTGAAACATCTTTTTAGATAAGCTAAAAATAAGGACTTTTTGTGAAATGAATTTTTATAAAAACCTAAAATAAGCTAGAAATAAGCTCCTAAAAGTGACAGACTTGGTTTTTACTAAGACTTAAAGGGCTAAACTATTGGCCCTTTTTAGACAAAATAAGTATTTGAAAAAGAAAATAAGCTAACAACAGACAATAAGCTATCCCTAATAAGCACTATGGAACAAAAATAAGCAAATAAAATAAGCTAAACTAAGCTTAAATTGACAGATTCACTAAAAAGCATTTCAACACTTAACAATTTTGGAATAAAAACTCAAATCTTTCAAATAAGCTCAAACAAGCTTAACAAAGCACAAATAAGCACAAATCTGACTTAAACAAACACAATAAGCATATGCAGACAGAAATAAGCAAATCTCATAATCTAATAAGCCAATAAAAGCAAATAAGCAACTATGACAAAAAAAACTACTAAAACAGCCTACAAGGGCACTTTCTAGCTTATTTTTAAGCTAGAAAATGGATCCTTATAGCTTAATGACTTATAACACTATAAAGCTTAAACAACAAGCTTCTAAAATCAGCAAAGAAAAAGCTAAGTGAAAAAGCCAGTTACACTCAGTATATGCTGAGTTTTTCAAGTGTTTGAAAAGACAAAAGGCTAAGTGCAGGCTTAATTTTAAGCTAGTAAATGAAGTTTGGACTACAAAATAAGCTGAAACAGATAAAGATCTATATCTAAAGAACTAATGCTAAGAAATTTAGATCCTAAAACTAATTTTAACTTATCTAAATTTGCTAATGAAAAAGGGCCTTTTGACTTTGAAAATGAAAACTTAACACTTTGACAGGTGTTGACTAAAAACACAACTGCATATGAACTTAACTAAATCTTGTTACTACTGCATTTTGATAACTTAAACAATACCAAAACAACACTTAAAAGCTAATTTCAAAGTCCTAATCAAATAAGCTAAACTAAACTGTTTTAAGACCACAGATTTGAACACCTTGTAGAAAAAGCCTTAAAACTTGCTTTTAAACTTTAAAACTTTTTAAAAACTGATTAACACAACTCAAAAGGTGTTGTTAAAGTTGGATTAATGACCCAAATAGTTTTTAAACCATTTTTAACCCGTTGTCCCTCTTAAACCAAACACTCCTTTAACTTTATGAAAAACATTTTTAAACTGATTTAAACTAATTTAAGCCAAGGATTTTGAAAACAGATAAAAAAAATTGATATCAAGCAGTATTAAGCAATTTCCAATAGAGGATAAGCACTTTTGAATAAGCAAACCAGATTAAGCAATATTAAGCTATAGAAAACCAAGATTTCATAAAACTTAACCAAATGAGCTACAAACTACTAGACAAGTATAATAAGCAATAAACATGATGAATAAGCATAAATAAGCAAGATTAAGCCAGAAATAAGTAGTAAAATAAGTTATGACAGTTTATGAGATAAAACTTGAAAATGAGAAACTTACAAAGCCCTTTGCTCAAAACAGGAC
Source organism: Tanacetum coccineum (assembly GCA_026074375.1). Lineage (NCBI taxonomy): Eukaryota > Viridiplantae > Streptophyta > Magnoliopsida > Asterales > Asteraceae > Tanacetum > Tanacetum coccineum. The sequence goes on from BQNB010161600.1 coordinate 4,839, forward strand.
AAATAAGCTTTCAATAAGTTGATCTACAAGCTCTAGCCTGTCAAAGACAAGCTAGTGAAACCCATAAGCCCATCCAGGTTTGGCTTATCATCCACTTTTTAGCCTTTTTGGTGATTTTTTTCAAAAGTCCCTATTTATAGAAGAAATATCAAAGTCTTGGGTCTTCAATGTGTGTTTCTTCAGTGAGAGGGATTATGAGTGTGTTTCTTGTGTGAGAGACTTCAAGTCTTCATCATAGCCATCCAAAATTCTTTATTGTGCTAGTCAAGAGTTAAAAGAACGCTCAAAAATCATCATTTTATTACGGATCCAAAAAGGGGTACTTTTTAAGAGATCGCGTAACGATAAAATCATATTTGATTTTTTTTGCACTACACGACACAAAATCACACGACTATGTTACTCTCCTGTGAACCCATTCATGCATACAATAAATAAAATATAATGGAGCCAAAATATACACTGTTACTCAACAAAAAATACAGACTTTACAATCGTTTACCTAAAAAAAACTCAAATGTGCAATTACTATCTAAAAGTCAATCAAGTGATATTCAAAGAATGACCTAAGCAACATCATTTCACTTTGCATACAATACCTAACAACTCTTGAGATTGTTTCACCATCAAAGACTTAGTTCCAGTTTCATTTCAACTCACAAATAGTAGCTATTCATTAATAGCATTATAGAAAAGGTGATCATCACGAATAGTAACATACCATAACAGTATATATGAATTATATCATTCCCATGCATGATCCCAGAGAGATAGTAAACACCTTGTAGTATAAATAGCATCCATCACGAGCTAATTTCATCACAAATCTAAAAAAAAAAACTTGAAAACAATAGATTACACAAGTCAGTAGAGTAAGCTTTCAAAAAAAAATGAAACTAGTGAACGTCGGGCTTGAAGTGGTATTAACTAAGGGATTGGTTCAAGCTTCTCGTCATCGTCACGCCTCAACCCATTTAGCAATACTCAGACTTTTGTAAGACATCCTTGTAGCCTGACATTTATCATATTTATCATCTATATCATTTTCTTGCAACATAACACTCGACCAAAACCAAGCACGACTAGTCTTGACCAAACCGAGCAAAAGCCTCGACTTTAAATGACTTGCTCACAATCTAGGACCCTTGCATGGTTAATATATATGTGCGTGTGCCGAACCCTTGCCGTGACATGCATGAAATAACAACCTGTAATGAATCTTGTAAAATACCATATTATACATAATAACAAATAATGAAACCAGGAGGATTTCCTTTACCATAAACGCGTAAAAAACTAGTGATGAGACCAAAAATCTAGTAAGAGCTTTAATCATACCGTGACCAAACGATTGACCCGTATGAGGGTTAGCGAACCATTTGGGTTTTCGCATGAAATAATGAGGAAAACCCTCATCTGGTAATTTTGATGTGCAACTGGGCATATCCACGAGACCCAAGACAAACCCCGGCTGAGTTTTGCTCACGATGGGTGCGTCACTGACGCTGCAAGAACAAGCACGCAGTGCGTGTTGTTTCGAGCCTAAGACCCTACGCATATCGCATATTAATAAGTAACCAGGGAAAAGTCAATACTTGCATATTCGCAGCTGCGTTTCTGTCATGAAACAAGAGATCGTGGTGTATCCGAAATCTAACCCACACAGGAGTTAAAAACATAAGCACATCCCGATGCAAAATGTGTACGTAGACTAAAACTGCATGTTGTACTCGTCGCTGAGTAAGCATAAGATAGGAGGTCCGAAATATGGGAAATTACAACCCACTATTGAACGATTGTTGGGCAGCCAAAAAGGGAAAAAGAAAGAAAGTAACAAGTGACATATAATATATATACATATGGGTTTGATTACAAGAAGTAGGAAACAAAAACAGTGAGTTTTAACTCACTGTTGTTGTTGCGTCAGTTAGCAGCCAAAGAAAAGAAAGAAAAAGGTAGAACATGTGAGCTATATGAGTGCATGTAATAAGTGTTTATTGTGAAGATAAAACACAAGTGGGTATATCCCCTGTTACTCGGCAGAAAAACAAAACAAGGGAAGAAGAGGTAGGCCATGAGAGTTGTTAGTAGTATACAAGAATAATGCACCAAATATCCTTTAGTACTTGCACATGATTTACCTTATTAGAATTAGGAGTAGAAAAGTATAAACGAAGTTTTTATTCCTAAGTTATTTGATGACTTAAAATGTGCAACCACGAAAACGAGTTTTAAAAGAGTAACACTGTTTATAAAAATATATTTAACGCCAAAAACATTTTTAAAAGTCTATTCGGGTTTAAATATGGAAAAATTTTGAGAACGAAAGAATATAAAATATATATTATATATATTATTATTTGGAGAGTCAGGGGTTAAAGATATATTTTGATAAGAGATTTAAACGAGTTAAGCATAAACCTGATAATTACACAGATAAATTAACGACTTCGATGTAGATTAAATAAACGCGATAATTATAAACCTAGTAACTTGCGAATAACGTTCGCACTTCTTAAATATAAAATCACACGAGATTGTAAATATAAGTACGACACATAATAACATTAATAGATTCTGTATAAATACTTATAATCGTAAAGTCGTCCCTACGGCCAACGATTTAAATAACACTTGGAAAATGTAGAACACCACCTCATAAACGACCCTACCTTTGACCCGTTGCATGATTTACTGCATACATAAAATTAGAATGTAAACTCAGATTTGTTGTAATTGCATAGGTGTTTTGAGTAGTCACAAGTTGACGTGCTTTATCCATTACCCATCTCAGTCGGTTAACAAAAACAAGTGAGTATTTTCATGCCATACTCTACTATATTTAAATCAACTATTGGGGTGAGAACATTGCTTATTTCAAACGTGTGAATACAAGTACAATTACTCATTACTGATTAGTCTAAGTCCTGATTTAACCCAAGTTGCTAATTGCCCGATTTATCATGACCGTCAATCTTTGTGAGCGCAATGTTTATGGATAGATACTTATCGATTGACAATCCCTGTTGTCTTGACTGACATTAGTCAAGCAAACACAGTTTCATTTGAGTCAGATTACGGGTATCCCGGGTTAGACACCTGCAAGGGCATTCATTTATTGTTGGTATATGTTAACGCTTCGGTGTCATGAGCTTAGACAATAGTAATGCAATTTATATGATTTAGTAATCTGTTTATAACGTCATATGTGGGTGTAATCTTGTGATTCATAAACACTAATTTCTGCTTAAACAATCCTATGAACTCCCACTTTATGTTGACCATTTAGCAATGTTTTCTTCAAGGTAAAGACTGAAAATGCTATATGAAGTCTCATGCATTGTAGTCATTTTCCAGTTATCTGAAGATCACTTGTACTATTTAAAAACGATGTTGTAGTTATGCTTCCGCTGAATGTTAAACAATTTATTATTTCCTAATTCAAGTGATCAATTTTCTTAAAACGTCTCATATAGAGGTCATTATGTATTGCTTAGAAGCATGATAATCATGAAGTCGCACTCCCTCGGTTGCCATTATACTCTGATATTTTAGGGGTGTAACAACGAACCTCTTAAAAAGGGAGGGCTTTACTTGGTTTTAGTTTGTGTGACGGTGGGTTCAAACCTCGTGAATTAGTCAGCCAAAAGGTCAGAAACCATAGTTACCCAAATATATATTCTGATAATTTCTCACCTGAATGCATGGAGAAATAGAGACTACTTTTTTCTTCAAGTATAATTTATTAGCTAAAGACTTTGTCATATACAAAGTTTCAAACTTTAACCAAACTCTTGCAGCATAATCTTCTTTGTTGACTTCCATCAACACCTTGTTATCCAAGCACAAGAGTAAGGCATTACGTACTTTCTTGTAGACATATGTCTTCAACGCCGTAGTCTTTTGAGTGTCCGTCATGGTTTTTAGAAATGGATCTAACGCATGTTGAATTAATACACAACACATCTTCATACGCCACAACCCAAAGTCATTAGACCCGTCGATTTTTGACGACAAACTTCGCTATCGACGACATATTCTATAACCCTTGTTGCTAAAAATACCATCTCGTAAATTGAATTAATTAGAGGAACTCTAAAACCTTAATCTCGACCAAGTAATCCGGCCGTAAACTTAAAATCCAAGCAAACAACGATCAATACTTGAACCACAAGAAACCCTCAACAAGTAACCGAGATAAAGATCATATCGAGATCATCTATCCCAAGCTTTGATGTCAAACAGTGAATCGGTTATGGATTATGAAAGGATTAAAGTACAAAGTTAGGTAGAGTTTGAGAGAAATAGGTAAAGCTTTTGTCTTGTTTGATATGGTATGAAACGGATATACATCGGTTAATATCATTTTAGGGTTAATATATCATAAACAAACCATGTATTTAATTAAGTGTTTGGGGGAGACCAAGTTAGGGTTTGAACCGTTTGAGTATGGTAAACCCAAATCATAAGTAGAATTATTTAACAAATAAATGCATGGGTTGATCTTTTTAACACAAACATCATAGGCCGATTCATAATTAATCTTTGTGAGCCAAAATAAAAATTAAAAATATAAATGTAACAAAATTATTAATGAAATATTAATTTTTTTGTTTAAAAAAATAAAAATAAAAATAATAAATTAAATCAGTGTAAAGTTGATTATCTTACTACATTTAAGTTTGTGATAAAGTTGATATGACGTTAAAATTGATGGTGATAAAGATGGTTGTAGGTGTCCATATCACGTCTAGCCTTAAGATTCCTAATATTAATACATAACGAGGTTTTTGACCCGCGCGTTGCTGCAAAGCGCGGACTTGTACGTTTGCAGTTTATTACACATATATAACACTTAAATAAACATGCATTGTAGCAATATTAAACGTACATGGACATTGTATCAGTTTATATAAATTTGCACCAAATATCAGTGAAACATCGAGTCAATTCATTATTTTGTCTCTTCATTTGTTTCTGACTTCATCTTCTGTTTATGATATGCCAACGGGTTTATCTTTGAAGAAAAATAAGCCTGCAGAAAACAAAAGGGTCAGCTGTACATTATATTGAACAATGAAGCATAAAAAATCAATAAAAAATACTCCATGTCATACTTCCAAGACTTGTTTTCACAAATGGTCTTAATGGTTTAAAGGTAGCTGATGTAATTCCATCACAAACTATTCATAAACTTCAAAACAATTCAAGACCATTTTTGCTATAAGCTCTTTTTGGGATATGCTTCTCCTTTGAGTCAAAATAAGATACGGAACCCTTTTTCAATACACAATTGATATGTTGTCTCTTTTGCACGTCTCAACAGCAGTGTGTCGGTTCAAAGCAACGGTAACCAATCATAAAGCAACAGACTGTTGTTGCAATGCGTATTTCTTGAACTCATTATAACCCTTTTCAGTGTATCGAAAGTGTCCAGTGGCAGTAATAGTATATGATGTGGTAGTATATGATGATACCTTCTATATTAGACAAAAATCTAAAACTATGCAATCTTATTAGTAAATTCTAAATGGCCTTATTATTGTATTTTGATACAGCTAATAAGCAAATTTTGAGTGTATACATGAAGCTAAAAAGTCTATGATCATCAATTTATAAATTTTGTTATAATAAGATGATCCATATAAGCTTGTTTACGCTGTTTGAATGGTGCTAAAGATCTTTTGATCATCAACACCAATGTTAGATGATATCATTTCATCACCATAAACACAAAATAAGAGAAAATATTTTAGAGAGAGAAAGAACTAGAGAGAGAGAGACAAAGAGAAAATGGTTACTTGCACTAGAAAGAAATGAGAAGCAACACCCTCTCCACACTTGGAGAGGGATTTAAATAGTACATAGAGTGGACAAGCCTTGTGGGCTTTCTTATGTGTCATTTGGGCCGGACCAAGCTAAGAATGGGCTTTAAGCCTGACAACTAGGCCCTATTAGCTTAAGAGAGATTCTCGTAAACTATGTGTTTTCCTAACACAAGGCTTCAGATCAATAATGACCATCACATTACTAAAAAACACGGCTAACAAACTCCCCTTAACTAAGGGGTGTATTCAATTGTGAGAGATCCTTCTTGTGACGTCTTGAGTCTTTGGACCTTGTGTTCTTGGGAATTCCTTTGAAGTTCCTTTTGTATGCATGTGATCTTGGATCATATGTATGTAAGTATACATATATATGTATGTAGTTCAAATAAATAAAGGCTTATGTTTCAGCACGTGAAGATTGTTCCCTCTCTAGTATCAAGTTCCGCCCTTCGGCCAGGTTTATGTGTTAAGTACAGGCCTATGGTAGCTGTCTAGATTATGTTTGTGCAAATTGACTGTTCTTCACAAAAATATAAACCCTGTCTGAGTGGCCTGAGTGAATTAAAAATCAAACACTATCCCTATGTGAGGAGCTATGTTATATGTCTATGCCTGAAAAGTTACCTAATATGCAAACTCTTATAAAATCCAAATTTTCTCCATGTCACGATAAATGAATTTATATTCTCGCTTTGATTGCTTGAGGGCAAGCAATAAGCTAAGTGTGGAGGAATTTGATAACGCCCAAATTATACATGTTTTCTATGGCGTTGTTTGTATATATTTTATTATTTCTCGTGAACTTTTGATACTTAATAGCTTAAATTGCTTGCAGGTTCACTTGAAGACATCTCGAGGTTAAATACATCAAAATCAAATACTTACACTGTAAAGAACTCATCATTCAAGAAAAGATGAACAATCAAGCTCAAAGTACCAAATGTGCGCCGCACTTAACATTTGTGCGCCGACTTACCTTCAAGTAAAAAACAGTCAAATTCGCATTAACTCAACAAGTACGCCGCACAATTTCCTTTGTGTGCCGCACTTTCCATCTGCTATGAAGAATTAATGAAGACTTAAATGCTATTGTATTAACACCCCATGTACGCCGCACATATTCTCTTGTACGTCGCACTTATTCTATAGCATTTAATTTCCCTGCATTTAATCACCAAATGCGCCATACAAACTTTTGTGTGCGCCACACTTTCACCCAAATTTGAGCCTATAAATAGAGCCTCAAAATCTCTCATTTTCATATCATCACAAAAAAAACCATCTCTCCCACTCTTCAATCATCCCACACAAACCATTTTCTCCAAGCATAAACACCATATCTTTTGGAGATTCAAGATCAAAGAACCAAGAACAAGGAAGAATATCATACTAGTATAATAAAAAAAATAATGAAGTTTGTTATTGAAGCAAGTTATGTTATGAACACCTTAGCCATGAGAGGCTAAATCTCTCATGACTACTCGGTGATGTTATGATAATGAATAAGCGTTTGGTATGATCGTGATCTCTTTAATCTCAAGCTTATGTTGCAATCCTATTATATCTTATCTTGTCCACCTTTGCTTATCAACTTAGATTATATAATCATATCGGTAAAGGTTGAAAGACCTGTTATGATCTATGTGGTTTTAAAGATTTGTCTATGGTCTTTATTGTTTGTGCCGAGAAATGCACTTTCGTGAATTGATAAACAAAATAAGCTTGATATGTTAGTAACTGGATTATTTGAGTGACACATTTGGTCTAGTTAACTAAATATAAGTATTGAGTTAATCAAGTTAGTTTGTGAAAACGTTTTCTGACGAAAAATCCTTTTTATAAATTAAGGTTCCATTTTTGAGGTCAATATCATTATCAATACTTATAAATTATTTTCAACTATCCGAGTAGTCATCTTTATTATCACTGGTACAACAAAAGTTACTTTAAAAATTGTTAAAGTCTATTTTCTTTCTGATTATTTGAACACTACTCAAATCCCTGTGGAACGACCTGGTCTTATCTAAAAAGATTATACTACATACATGGGTTATACTTTTACCCGTGTGTTTCTCTATAATAAAATTGGTATTTTCAGTCATTATAAATTTAAAGCTTTTGAAACACATCAGGAACGCACTTATAGATTGAAGATCGTATCCATTGTTAATCCGTATTGATCACATTTTAATCACTATTCTCTCCCTCAAAAATTGCTTATGTGGTGACAATTTTGGACAATTAGTGAATAAAAAATAAGTTAATGTCTGGAATTCACATGAGCCTAACTAAGTCTTGGGAGAACAGGAGTGCATGCAGAATGAATCATATTATTATACTCCCTGTCGATAAACGAATAGAGTGAAAACTTAGAGTGGGAGTTTGTTAAGCACACAATTTTGAAAGAATTTGAAAATTTTCTTTTTGAAAATATCTTGAAAATTGTGCTCAATAGAAAATGATGTTAGATTTATCTAATTAATTATCATTTCTTTAGTGCTTCTCTTGAGCATTCAAAACTTTGAATGTTTATATGTGCTCAAGACCGAGAAGTTATGAACTTCCCGTTGTTTAGGATAAATGTACATAAATAAACATTTTCTTTTCTTTGGAGACCAAGTCCTAAGCTGACAATTACTTAGAAGTCAAAGAGAAAAAAAGTGAAAGGACATGTTTAGAAAGCATTTGAAACTCTCGCTCGAAATTCATTTATTCACCGATGTTAATATTAATCAACATTTCTAGGTGCGAAAATGTTATCGATTGTCGAGAGACATGTCAGAGAATATTATTTTTGGTATTTTTGAAATTTTTTGATTTTATATTTTGCTTTATAGGTTTTCTATTTTTTATATTTTGTTTTTCTGATAAAATATATACAAAGAGTTATCGAGATTTTGCAAGACGTTCAAGTTCCGTTGGAGAAAAGCTGCGCATACCAAGGCGACGAACCAAATAGTTGAATCGATATACTGGAAGTGCTTTGGTGAAGAGGCCTGCTAGTTGGTAATCCGTCTTGACAAAATACAGTTCAATCGTACCCTTTTATACGTGCTCCTTTATGAAATGGTAGCGGACGGCGATGTGTTTTGTTCTTGAGTGTTGGACCTGGTTGCAGGATATGGCTATGGCTGATTTCGAATCACAATAGATTGGAATCTTGTTGAAGTGAAACCCATAATCCGTTAACAAATAGAATATGGAAAGCAGTCAAACAATATTTGTTTCTCGTTGTTTTAAATTGAGTTCTGTTGAATGGTTCACTATCTGTTAGTACAAAAACTATGTATGGGGTGAATATGGGTTTAGATCATCTATTGGGCTGGGCCAATGGATGAGCTGTGATGTAAATCTTGTACTAATCTAAGTAATGGAGAGATAATCTGCACAAATGAGAATAAACCGTTAGCCTTACCGCAGGGCGGACCCCGCGATTAAGCTACGGCGTGAGAGTAAGTACACATGTTTGTCTGAGAATGTCAGAGTATGTGTGTATTAATGATTAGACAGAATGTACCTTTTCGGGGTGTGAAATGACCCCTATTTATAGGCAAGCCCAATACTAGGGTTTCCTAGTATTTCGCTTGTAACTGTTGGTGGCCGGAGTGGGTCCCTTGTCGGGCAAGGGTCTACGTATAATTGTATTTGCGGACGCGAGTGTTCTTCCGGGGTCAGTGTTTGTCCGTGGAGATGCAACATGTGCGGCTTTGAAGATACTCACGTGCGTCTTTGGAATATCCGGAGCATGACCTTTGTCAGGCTTAGCAGTCCGGCTATTTATTGTATTGGGCCTGGGCCCATGTGCGTATATTATGAACTAAGCCCAGTAAGCTTGGTGCTCGTATTATACGTCATCAAGTCCCCCCAGTCTAGTTTGCTTACTGTACATGGTACAATTATAGCGTACGGTGAGCGTTGCTAGACTTAAGGTTCCGTGATCAAATTTTCGTTTACTCCTGCCCTGTTCCGCGTTCTTCGTACCGTTTTGGCAGTTTGT
>BQNB010161603.1:0-14662 GCA_026074375.1 Tanacetum coccineum
CATTGTTGCTTGCAATGTTGGCAGGTGTAGTTGAGGATCTAGGTGAAGGCTCAGCAATCCCATTTGAACCCCATCACACACCTATTGATCTAATTCCATCCATATCTCAACCATCAATTCCATCCACCACAGTACCACCTCATTCATCACCACCTAGGTCAATTGACAGACAGAATACTAAGGTTCCTCAGCCTCAGGGTCCTACTATCACCTTTGTAGCAGATGAGGCAACTACCATAAGTGTGGGGGTTAAAACTGAGGGAGCTGCCACTACAACCTCTGTCTTAGATGCAGGGATGGACAGTGGTAAGATTCATGAGTCTCCACTCAGGTCCCATGAAGCACCTCTCCCTGAAGGTAACACATCAGGAAGTGCTGAGGACAATTTGCAACTAAAAGAATTGATGGCCATTGTACCTTAGATGGTAACAAAGATTAACAGCTTTAAGAAAGAGACAAAACAGACCATTGGACATGTTATCCTTACTTTGGTAAAGAAGGTGAAATCTCTTAAAGTGGCTTTGAAGAGAATGTCAAAGAGGGTTATCTTGTCTGACTCAGAGGATGAAGAAACAGAGAATCAGGGGAGGAAAATTCAAGATATAGATGATGATCCTCTAGTTTCTTTGGTCAGAAATTCTATGGAAGAAAAAGAAGCAGATTTTATTACTCCTAAAAAGGTTAGTGCTTTAGGGGAGGCACAAGAGGAAGAAATTAGTCCTACAACCTTGGAAGAAGCTAAAACTTTATCAAAGGTTGCTTCTCAGAATGTTAGTAAATACAAGAGGAGAGCAAGGTCAGCTAGTAAGGATAGAGATATTGGTATTGGTATGGATTTCTTCAGTGCAGCAAAAGAGAGACTTAAATCTGCTGAAGTTGAAGTTAATCTTGGTAGTGCAGGAGTTAATACTGGTAATACACCAGTTAGTACTCCTAGTGTAATTCAGACTGTAGATGTGATTGTTCCTTCTCCAGTTAAAAGTCAAAAGGAAGGAAAAGCACCAATGACTTCAGAAGATGTTCAAGCTTCTCAAAAGACAAAAGAACAGATAAGACAAGAAGAAGCTGGTCTTGCAGAACCTATGAGGTTGCAAGCTTTACAGGATGAAGAAAATGCAATACAAGTTCACTTAGATGCTTTGTTGGCTAAGAGAATTATCTGAACAACAACAGAAAAGAAAAGTTGAAGTTCAAGAAGCAGCACAGTTCTATATAGAAGAGGATTGGGACACCATTAGAGCCAATCTTGAAGCAAATGCAGAATTAACAAAGAGTCTCCAAGGATAAAATGTGTTTAGTGATGATTTTGCAAAGAGGATGGTGGACATGATAAATCAGAAAAAAAAGTATTATGCAGAACAGAAGGCTAAGGCAAAGAGAGGCAAGCCCATGACACAAGCACATCAAAGAGACTATATGAGTACCTTTATCAAAAATCAAAACTCTTGGAAAATGGCTCAGTTGAAGAAGCTTACTTTTGAAGATCTCAAGGTTGAATTTGAAAAGCTGATGATGAGCATTGAAAGTTTTGTGACTATGGGATCTGAAGAAAGAGTTAAGAGAGCAGGTGTACAGCTGGAGCAAGAGTCTTCAAAGAAACAAAAGATTGTTGTTGAAGATGTTCCAGTCACAGAGGAGAAAGTTGAAGTTGTAAAGAAAGAAGAGCCAATAAAGAGAACAGGAAAAAGGAAGAAGCAAAAAGCTAGGAAAGGTACACATGCTAACAAAACTGACATGGAAGCACTTGTGAAAGGTAATGATACATATTCTTATTCAGCTACTGATATTCCAGTAAGTGTTGTTCCAGTACCTATCAAACCTCCTAGTATAGCTAATTGGAAGATAATCAAGCTAGGGAACAAGGGTGTGTATCAGATTATAAGAGAAGATGGAACTTATATCACTTACATAAATTTTGGAGCTATGCTTAAAAGTATCTTAAGGGATGATCTTACAGAGTTATACAGGTTAGTTATGCAAAAGTATGGTACAAATGGACCAGAGGATGAGTATGAGAGAGTATTTTGAGGTGATCTTAAGACCATGTTTGATCCACCGCTGAGTACAAATCCTGTCTAGAATTTACCATATCAACAAAAGATGCTAAGATGGAGATATTATGACACTTGTAGAGTGCATTGTTTGACTTTGGAATCAGCTGATATCTACATGTTGACAGAAAGGAGATATCCTATACCAGCTGATGTGTGTCAAGCTATGTTGGATAAGAAGCTTCAAGGGGATAAAAAGGATGAGGCTTGCTATCAATTGTTAAAGTTAATAGAGAAGCAAGCTCAGAATAAGTTACCTTGAAATGATGGTGTTTGAAAGGTTTCTCAGTAGCTGCAAGTATGGTTTGGGTATCTGGAAGCTGCAATGGAGTTGAGAAGGATTGTTTAAGTGTTGGTTTAGCAACCACACAACAAATGGTCATCAGTTCACCATGTCTAACAGACATCAAGAACTGGCTAGTCCAAAGCAAACGGCTTTGGTAAAGACTTCTCAAATCCGTTGATGGCTGACAGTTTGCCAAAAACTGTATGGTAATCAACTCACCATGTTTTTAAAACAAAGAGTTGGCTACTCCAGAGCAAACGGCTACTGGTAAAGAGATCTCAAATCCGTTGATAGCTGATAGTTTGCTAAAAACTATAAGGTTATCAATGCACCTTGTTATTGCAATGAAGCATTGACTAGTCCATAGCAAACGGCTCATGGTAAAGACATATCAAATCCGTTGATGGCTGGTAGTTTGCCAAAAACTACAAAGCCAACTTAGTTGGATGTTGCTGTGTAGCTGTGATGCAGAGGTGATGATTTGCTGCTGACAAGGATTGAAAGCTAAAGGAAGTTAAAGATGACCAAGAACACAAAAGAGTTCAAGATCATCAAAGAGCAGATTAAAGAAGTGTTTGGATGCAATCCTCAAAAGCTCAAACTGAAGAAAACTGAAGAAACTTGAAGTTAACAAGTAAAGTTCAAGTTTAGGGGAGGATTGTTAACAAACTTAATTCTGTTAGTTTGTAGTTAATCAAGCTAGTGAAAAGTAGTCCTAGGCAGAAGTTTTATCATATATACTGCATTATTAAATAGTTAATACTGTTTGTGTAATAGTTAAGTCTGCTTACGCAGAAATTAGTTAGAGTTAAAGATATGCATGATCTTTATACGCATTTTGTAAAGCCCATTAGGGTTTCCTTAGTCTATAAAAGGAACCAGATGCATAGTTAGTAGATATAGTTCTACAGAAGATCATAGAGATTGAATAGTAATCATAGTTTGTAATTTGTAACTTAGGCAGATTCAAAGTTCAATATAAAAGTGTTTTGATTATATTCTTCTTTACATTGTTGATTAAATTCTGCGTAATCAGTAGTGGTTAATCATTGTTTCATCATTGTTACTTTAGATTTATCTAAGGCAACAAACCCTTTACAAGCTAAAGGTTAAGATCCATTAAGCAAAGGGATCCTACAGTGGTGATGAAAGTGCATGTGGGGCCATGCACCTAGCAAGGCGCTCCCCTGCAGAGGGTGGTGATAGCAAGATAGGTGGTGATGGTGATGGAGTAGGCATGGCTAGAAGTCTCTCAACCTTTGCCTCTGGTGGAAGGGATATGGAAGCCTGAAGCCGAACAGTAATCCTAGCTCCAGTGGTAGTAATGTCAGTGGAGGGTGGTGGTATAACAGGCTTTGTTCCCTCAGGTGGGGAAACAAGCTCAACAGTAGGTACAATAACAGCGGAGTCGGCCAGAGCTAAGTGCTCCTCCTCCTCCTCCTCATCCTTATCATCTTCATCCCTTTCATCCTCATCCTCATCATCGGCGTCATCCCCGGATAAATCACCGTCATCATCATCTCCATCATCTCCCCTATCCATGGGATAGTCAACCGGACCATCCTCTGTCTCATCATCCTTATACTCCTCTGGATTCTCTTTTGGATCCGACTCAACAACATATCCTAGTGACTTAGCAGTAGGTGAAACAACAGGAGGTAATGGCTGCTCCTCAGCCGGAAACTCATGCTCATCCTACAATGGTATATACTCAGGGTATATAGGCTTTGGCACGTAGTCTGGATCATGTGGCTATATGAACATAGGCTCACGCTCATCCTCGTCCTGTGGTACTGGTGGTGTCTGTGGCTCCTCGGGGCCTGGTATGTAATCCGGTGATGGTGGGGCTACCGGCTGTATAGGGAGTCCATCGTATCCTAATACGATGACTCGTGGAGAACCTCCATCAGATATCTCCTCATCGGCTCCCCAAAATACCCTCCCTGGCTCAGAGTCGGTGTAGACGGAAGTGTAGGTAACCGCAGATGATGCAGAAGACATGACTGCTGTAAAAACAAAAATAACTTATATAAGTATTAATTTTAAGACTCTTATAGTAATATACGTAATATAATTTATATACTCGTATATCAATCATGCAAGCACTTAGTAAACTACTAATGCCAAAACAGTGTATGTCATGTAAGCACATATGCTAGATTGCAAACAAGTAATGTATGTGTGTCCCGTGCAATCCCCATTTGTGAATGCAGTGTTTGAAAATGGTTATAGTCCAGACAAAAACTTTTGACCTGGTTCTCTATAACCTTGGCTCTGATACCAGTTTCTCACTCTAGAACTCTCACATTTGTTCTCTCTCTAGAAACTATCCAAATACCCAAAGCGTCACCAGGTTAAAATATAGAATACCACATAGAGGAGCTTCACAACAAGCCGCTAGACAAACACCACCATCAAATACATACCCCTAACTTTACACACCCGACGCCTACACCAGTTTCACCCCTCAATGACGAGGAGTTTGAGGCTTCTGAGCCATTGGATACTAGGATCACCTCATTACACTCTACAGCTCCATCAAACTCCATCACACCATTATCCCTTGGTCACCCACTCACTCAGACAGCACCCACTCCTATGCTTTCCTGACACTATTTACTATCGTAGGACCGTAAACGATGGTCATTCAGTACACGGCCTATCCATGTCACCATGGTCCTCTCATACCAAGTGATAGAAGCGATAACCCTATTACCTTCATCATTTCGTAAGAGGTACATATCCTCTTACAAGACACCATCATCATCACTAGCACCTATCCGCCGACCCCTTCTATATGGAAGTAGTATTAGGGGTACAACTAAACTGCGCTTGTAGAGGACATTAAGACAAGGTTTAAAGGATTCAGCAAGACAAGGCCCTGACTCAGAGAGAGGAATCGGAGGACGAGGGGTCCTAACTTAGAGGGTAAAGAGGCTGCACCTAAGAGGCAGCAGCAACAAGCAGCCCCAGTTGAGGTCACAACCACGGATAGGCCTTTAGGGTTAGGATATGTGGCGGCTAGACGTTGTGCCCTAGAGTTAGCTGAGAAGATAACACCTAGTACTTTTGAGATTGGACAAAGTTCTAGGTCCGTGCCAGACCAGTAAGTAGCAAACGAGACTCCCGCACCTAAGATACATGTTCGTACCATATGGATTGACCCTGAGGATTGGTAGCTAGTTTAATCATGACATCCCGAATCGATTCCCTTCATCCATGCACCAGTTTCAAAACCCTAGCATCACTTATTGTGGTCATCCGATACTTAACTTATTTCACCAGCATCCCTGATTGTAACATTCACCTTTAGCTTCACCAGTGAAACGGACCCTAGCAACCACTATAGTAGTAGATGAGATGAGTTCTAGAGTGTAGGAGTCATAGCTAGCTTTCATGGATCCTACTCCACGATTACACCCAACGCTTGGACGCATTGCCACCTACACTTTTAGAGGGTCATGGTCGGGATATCATAGAGTTATTTGATAGGTCAAGGGAAGTTAGAGAGGAGATTTACACTCAGCGTTTTAGGCTTGGGATCCTGGAACGAGCTTAGGAGCAGGCCACTATCTTTTGGTGCCATATGGCGACCAGTGTTAGCTTTGGAGGCGTGGGCGAGACACACAGATGTCCAGCGAGCAGCAATGTGGCAGACCAGATATGAGGACCATAGGTTGATTCATAACTTGTTGGTGCAGAACGCCTCAATACATCACGAACTTCAGGAGATAAGAGACCGTGTTACTACTTTGGAGCAAAAAAGGAGCCGTAGAGATCAGTAGGCAGCATGAGGTTGGTTAGAACTTTTATACATCACTAAACTGAGTAGCTTCAGTTAGTGTTAGACCTAAACTGAGTAGCTTCAGTTAGTGTTAGACCTAAACTAAATAGTTTTAGTTAGTATCAGATATGGACTAATTATCATCAGTCAGTAGTCGACTCATTTCAAAATTGGAGTTGTCATAGTAATAGGAGAATCTTGTATGAGTCTTGTGAACTAATGGATGACAGTATATTTTCTTACATGAGTTGATACATTGGTACTTGCAAACATCATTATCGATACATATCTATGACATAACTCATCACTCACATCTGATAGGATTATCACTCTTTATGAGACTTCATGCTCACTTCTAATTTCCTTCCTGTATGACCATCTCATAGTGAACGATCTTAAAGGTGAAACTCGAAAGAAATTTAAATCACCATATCATACCCCTGCTTTAGAAAATAAATGGTTAGACTAAACACTGTAAAGTCACAAGGAAACTTAATCATGCATGTAGTAAGTCAATTCGAGACATAACATGATTCTAATCGATACCATGACCTTTCTAGTAAGTTGGAACCCAACTTACCCAAAACAAGTAAAATCTACTTTGAAGAGTGTAGACACATTCTAATAAGCAAACCTTAGACAAACCTTAAAACAACAAAACATAGGTCGTAATGTGTTGGACACATACCTCCTGTAGACCTAACTACATTGGCTAGGACAACCAAGGGACTAGATACTACCAAAGATCTTAGAACATTCTATTGACACGTCGTGGACGGGATCATATCTGGATACCCTATCAAAATCTCGTAGTTCAAAACTCTAGGGAGGACTATCAAACTGTGGAGATAGTAGAGAAACCTACCATACTAATTGACCATGATCTATTTTTACCTTGGGAAACATGAGAGTCGAACTTTAAAACTAACTCTCTAGAGGAATCAATAGAAACCTCAATTAAGAGACCGAACCGATCAATGAAATCAGTACGTTTTGCTAAGGATCTAAACTTTCTTTCATCACTATACCTGATGACTCGAGTTGAATTTCATGGCAAAATTCCTTTAAGGGGGTTAGACTATGATAACCGGTAACTTTTCTTGGATGTTGGTATTATAAAATACTATATCTATATGAACTGCGTTCTTCGATCTTGTCAGTCTTCTATGAGAAAACTAAAAAGTTGACTTTGGTTGACATCTTTTGCGCGAAAATGCGGTTGTGGTTTTAACCGAGTACACAAAGTATTGATTCTTCATAAAATAAAATCACTTTTGATTTTATCTTTCCCTTACCTAGTCTCTATGATATCATTTAAGGTTTACCGGGAAGTTTTCCTGCGTTCAGCGAAATTCGTCACGCAACGCGTACCGACACGACAGTAAACTAGATCATAAATAAATACCTTAGGTCGATCTAATAAACTTATTCGATATAAGTTATCTCATAGTTATCTATAAAGTTTATTTGGAACATAAATCAAAACTATCAGGAAACAGATATTTTCACAAAATGTGAATCAAAACTAGTATGTTAAAGAAAAAAATGATTTTGGACGAACTCTAGGTTGATGCAATGTTCTTAGTAACTTAAATCACATTCTTAAATTGGAAACTCGAGTATTCGGTTATTCATTTAAATAGTCTCGAATTAATTCTTGAACACAAGACGAAAGAGATAGGATCCCTTCCCCCCTCTCATGCTACAACGATGGAACCACACAGGAACATGGAAGCAAACTTTGTTCATGTTGGTCCCCTCCTTTTTGTCTCTATACAATTATGTAGAGAACCACACTTATCTACCTTAGCATGTTTCAAAAATCAAAGAAAAACAAAATTTTCTCTCCTTCCTCTCTTTAGTATACGGACGAGAACCACAAGGCAAGAAACTAATCATTTTCACATTTTGATCAAGATTTAAGAGTCAAGAACATTCAAGGGTCGATTTACTAGTAGTTTTGGGTAATCAAAAATAACATTTGGGTTGTAGATCAAGTTCCAACCTCAACCGAAAACCCTTTCTTGTAAGTTGTCGAAACCTTCAAATAGTTGTACTTTTATTGTTAACATAATGATATAGAACTAGTTGTACAATGCGTTTGTTTTGAAAATCGAAACAAAGGTTTATAATGATGCGTTTGGTCTCGACGCGAACAAAAGGGGAAACAAGGGTTGGTCATTTTTATGTCATGGTTGTTGTAGTAAAATATCATGTGTTGTCTAGGGCTTATTCGTGCTTATTTGAAAACCTAGCTTAAAAATAAGCTTAGTTAGGCTTATTTGAGTTTCGGACTTGTTTTGGTGTCTCGGCCCAAACAACGAACGAAGAAAAGGAGTCATGGGCTCGGACCATGACTTATTCGGCTTATTTTGAGACTTTCGTGGCTTATTTCCATAGCTTATTCTATATTTAGGCTTATTTAGTAGCTTATTTGTGGTTTTGGGCTTTGGTGTGGTTGCGGCTCAACAAGGAAAGAATAAGGAATTTAGGGCTCGACCCAATATCATTTTTGCTTGACTTATTTTAGCTTATTAAAGCTTGTTACTCTATCAGATCAAGAATAAGAGCTTATTAGCTTATTTTTTTTCTTTCTTTGGTTTTGAGCTTATATTAAAAAACAGACCTATTTTCAAACTTATGGTAGTACTTTTAAGCTTATTGGGCTCACAGACCAATAAGAGTAATAAGCCATAACTTATTGCTCATAGGCTAATGCTTCGTGCCGGCTCATAATTTTTACATCCTCTCTATACTTATTGAATTATTTTGGGGCTTTAAAATGCTTGGTTTTAGACTTTGGTGGCCTCAGCCGAAATAATGCCATAAAGAAAAGCTGTGGCTTATCTTGAGCTTATTTGGTCTCAGCTTATTCCCTTGAACTATATTTTAGCTTATTGACAACTTGTTTGGGTGAAACTAAAGAGAACTTGTTGTTTTGTCAAGTATTAGTAAACTATTTTGGCTTATTTGGAGCTTAAAGATACATTAGTAGACTTATTGGGCCGAAAATCCCAATAAGGTATATATACTATACTTGTCATATTATCGGGCTAGTTAAGAAATTTCTAGAGGGTCATAAGGCCCAAATACCTAATGGACAAGAACTCAAACTAAAATATCTATGGACATCTAGTGGACTTATGCTCGGGTAAACAATAACGAGTGGATTAATCTTTGAAATGTGTGTTTTGATAGATCGTCATGAAAGCATAAGCTTTGGTATTCTGTTGGTAAATTATTAAATTTGGAAAGTGATTGAAATTGAGGCTTGAAAACCTTGGGAAAACTCCTACAAATAAACGGGTCATGCCAACATTTTATAAAATGTCTCACACTTAGAAAATATTTTGGAGACACTCATTCCCTTGTTGACCCGACAAAAGAACAAAATTTAATTTTATTAATCGTAAGTTTCAAGGTTGAAACAATGTGACTTAAACGTACAAATTAGGCAAGAATTCATACTTACCCTTATAAGCCCGATAAGATGACAAAGTTATAAAATATTATTATTTTATTAACAAATAGTTTCCATGCTTTAAAATTATGAAATTGTTATTTCCTTATTTTCTGACCTCTAAATTCCTAGTCACTTCTCGTTGGATTCATCTCTGACCTTTGAGCGCTCTATCTCAACATAAAACGCAAACTCTATTCTCGAACATCCTATGTTAGCATCGCACTTAGCCTAAGTGCATCGGGTTGACTTACCTAATGACCACACAACCATGATACAAAACCTTTCTTAACAAGAATGCGAACTTTTTACAAACTTTAATCCAAACGTTTGTACAACAAGGTAAATTCGTGCAACATATTACTAAGTGGAACTTAAGATTATGTCGGGCTGGGTACCATTGTGCAACTAGTAGAGAGTTTATCAAGTTCAATCAGCTTTTATCATCCCTTTTGAGTGAGTTTCGAGCCCCATCATTTTAACATATTTCCATTGAGGGAAAATGATACTCAAAACTGATTCTTGAACTTGTTTTCTTTACTGTGCGAAACTGTTATCTTTTTGGACAATGCTACGTGTCTTTGACTGCTATGTGAATGACATAAGAATTAAGTTTAACTTGTTTTAGGATCTTTAATCTTGTGACATTGTCACTTGTGAACTTGTGGATCTTCTGCCCTATGTATAGCTCCAGTTGGTAGGCTTTAGGAGCGAGTAAACTAAAGCTTGAATCTTTGAGAGCGATGGTTACCTATATTGTTATGGCACCTATGGATCTATTATAGAAGATGATTGTGCTAATGATCGTATCTATGTCTGTGAGTAAGCAATGGATCTATGATAGCAAGGAGTTGCTATGTGGAATCTAATCTATTGCATGTATTCACTGTCATATTGCACAATTGTCCACCTTTTGAAACTATGACACAACAACTGGGTTGTTATCAATCCTACGAGCTCACCAACTTTATGTTGACCTTTTCGAGTATCATTTTCAGGTGTGTTTCAACTAAGGTAAATTGGGAGTAATAGAAATCAAGGACATACACTTTTGGGGTGTTTATCTAAAGACTAGTGTCTTACTTATCGAGAATGTAAACTTGTGAACTATTGTAAATCTAAATCTTTGCAAAACTTTGTATGGTGTGATCTTGTAATTTGTGCGATGAAATCATGTCATCGCATCCTGTGTTTCCGCCGTTGTCGGGGTGTGACACCAGCTGATCTTATCATACCTAACAGTTTTAGTTAAAAACTTGACCGTGCCTAAAAGCTTTCTCAGTTTCAAACTGAACATATTTTTCCATAGTAGTACCTGGGTTATTGATTTCCTGTAACAACTTGACTAGAAACACAAAATAACTAACTAATAAATATTAAATTAAATGCAAAAAAATAAACAAACATATAAAACACACAAATATGCAAAATAATACAAATGCAGAGAAACACACAAAATCTAAACAAAACACTAATAAACATGAATTAAACAACTTTACTACCAGACAACAGTGCCAAAAACTTGATGTGTCATTTAGTATAGGTAATATTAATTATCAAGTTTTACTATTTATATTTTGCCGACTTTACCTATTAACAAACACTAAGAGCGAGTGTTAATACTTAAATCTATCAGTATTTTAGTTATCTATGTTAGTTCTAATTTATCCTAGTTAATTCTACTTAAACCTAAACTAACACAAATAGGGGTTTTCAAACTAAAAGACTGGCATGAGTTTGTTTAACTAAACTAATGAGACTAATAACACACACAAGCAAATAAGCAAACGATAAAGAAGCGGTCAAACACTAATGTAAAGAAAATGTATTAACCATGCTTAATCTAATAAAATGCAAGAATTGTCTAAGTGTGCAATGATTGTATTACTTTGTTGGGGGTATATCATTCCAAATCTAGGTGGTACTTCTCCCTAAACTCGAGGTTTTTGATTCAGTTAATCTTGTCCACAATTAACCTAAACCTCATATAAGCCCACACCATTGATAATAATTTATCTAGAGAGATAAATATGATGATTATATTGAAACCTAGCTCTCGAGGCTTTACAACTATTAACTTAATGGCCCTCTATATAACTAGTAAGTCACCAAAGTCCAAATGCGCTACAAGAACACATAAACATAATATCATGTGTAATCCAAGTCACCACTTAGTCTACATAATCTACTTAACCAAAAGCACAAACAAGGCCTTATTTGTTATCCTATTACTCTAGATATATAAACAACATTATGTAGTTTTATCCCGAACTCTAGCTAACGCGATATTTGGTAATCCAAGATTCACAGTTGAATGATAGTTTAAATACATGAATTAATCAAATACCAGATATAAAAGTATTAACATAATGCAACCATGCAAACGAGAAGGTAACCAATCAATATAGACAAACCACACATAAATTATCATAAACATGGCTAATACCTACACGTATTAGCCCATAATCATTGTAACAATACACAGTATCATAGATGAACGATTAAAGTAAAGAAAATGTTACGCTAACCGAACGCATATAGCGGAGTATATTGATTACAAGAGTTTTCCTCCTATGGCTTTGAGCCACTATTCAGGACTTCTACTTCTTGGCTTGTAAAATCGACTGGGTAATCGTACTTACTGTTAGAAAACTGATCCAAAACCGCATATAGGGATTTTTTATTTATAGTCTCTGAAATCCAGTTGATATGCCGTATTGAAAAGGTTCGATATGACGTATTGGGTAACTTGGCGTACGCTTCAAGATTATAATATTCCAGAATATTCATAAACCGTTCTTGAATACGGCGTATAGGGTCTTCTGGATACAGTGAATAAGATCTTCCTGTGACAACCGTGATTTAAGCAGGTTAGTTTATACTTTAGAAATGTCTAAGAGTTTATTATATATGTTTGAAGTGTAGTTGCTATGTGAATTTAAATGTGCTATATTGAATTAAATGATGTGCTTAATATCATTTGGGGTTGTAATTGGGGCATCTCATTTGAGTATGTTTATGTTGGATAATAGTATTCCATTTGTTCACGTTAGTGATAAGGAAAGGGAATGGCGTATTGCAATGTAATGATATGTCAATAGTTAGAATCATTTAAGTGTTAAGCGTTTATGGGAAATATGGCATTTTAAAAATGAATAGATCTATTTGGGACTGGACTCCCCGTTGGTGTACCTATATTGTCGGTAACCAATAGCACACATTTGAATAACTTTACGAGTGTTTTGGCCAAGACACCCGTTGGGGCAATTATTTGTGATTACTTAACCTAAGGCTTCAGTGTCATGAGCTTAGGGCAATAATAAATAAATAAATAAATAAATAAAATAATAATGAATATATATGTATGTATATTAAAATCGGCATAGGAGAAAAAAATAGTTTAAGCTAGAAACAAATTGTTATTGGATAGGGACTATGCTTGTTAGTTATCTAAATTATGTAAAACCCTAAACTAAGTTTTATTCCTTATTCCCTCTCCCCGCCTTTGTTCAGCCAAATTTCCTCCCCATGTCCCCAAGAACACGATTTTTTTATCAATATTTAGGTGGTGAATTCGTGTAAGATCGAGTGAAAGTTTAGGTATGATTACTAATCCCATTCTTGTTAAATTATTCATGATCGTGTAACAACAATATGATGGATCATTAAGGTTTATTATTTTATTTATTTTATTATAATTAGATAATGTGGGAGCGTTTGTGGCTTGATTAGGAGCGTAATGATGAAAACGGTTTAGGTTAGAACGCGTTAGTTTAGGAATTAGGGTTTTGCAGATTTTAGGGCTGTGTTCAACTGATGATATCTTCATGATGGTAATGTGTTTTGAGGTGTTTCTAGTGCCTAAATTGTAGTTCAGAGAGTCTACTTTTTAAAAAGTCAGGCCTCGAACGATTTTGAGTTTTAGAAGTTAGTCAAATGGTCGTTGTAAGAAATGTTGTCAAAACAGTAAATACGGGTCAGAT
Source organism: Tanacetum coccineum (assembly GCA_026074375.1). Taxonomy (NCBI): domain Eukaryota; kingdom Viridiplantae; phylum Streptophyta; class Magnoliopsida; order Asterales; family Asteraceae; genus Tanacetum; species Tanacetum coccineum. The sequence goes on from BQNB010161603.1 coordinate 13,565, forward strand.
TTAGGTCAGAATTAGAGAGGTAAACCCCTATTTAAAATTCGAATTAAGGTTAGACAAAACACATAAGTCAAGTTCAATATGTCTATTAACTTCCCTGTGAAAATTAGACTCTAATTAGTTGCCTAAGTATGGTTAGCAAGGTCAAACATTTTAGTGCGCGTTTAGATCCGAATCTGGGTACTTTTGAATTAGGAATTTATTTGAGGTACTTGTACATGTGGTATGACTTTGGGGCAAATGGGGTAGTTAGTAAATACCTAAGTGAACATAGGTGATTTATGTGAGAATTTATTTGGTTAAATAGGTAAGGGTTGAAAGCGAGATAAGTGACACTAAAATTCTGTGTTTTCTGGTAAAATGTAGATCATTAGAATTATGAGTAAATGAAGTGGTTAAAGTTGGGCATGGTGTCGGGGTGACCCATGGGGATAATTAAACACCATAGACATCCATCATATGATTGTTACATGGGCTTAAGCATTTGGCTTAGTCGCGTGTAACACGTTTATATTTTATTGTGTAACTTTGTGTAAGATATTTAGAAGCTGCTTGAGCATCAGGTGAATTTCATAGTCCCTCTTTTACATTGCTTTTAAATTGGGATGGAAATGATGCAAATAGATTTAAATTGTTCTAATTACTGTGATTATGTGTCTTTTTTTTTAAAGTGTATGAACTTTACTTGGCTATTGTATGTTACGTGCTAAATGCTTATGTGTATTGGGATCGGGGGTAACGTTCCTACCCATTTGTTGTGATATTGGGATCGGGGGTAACATTCCTACCCATTTGTTGTGATATTAGGATCGGGGGTAATGCTCCTACCCATGTGATGTGATGGTTTATGGGATCGGGGGTAACGTTCCTACACAATTGTTGATACTTGTTGGATCGAGGGACACGTTCCGTTACCACACTTGTTTTGGTTACATTTGCATGCTAGCTTATATGACTCTTACCAATAATTTTGTTGACGTATTTAAGCATTATTTTCAGGTGAGCATTATGAGGATGTTAAGATTAGGAAGCATGGCTAGAGAGACCGTAGGCTTGCATACGGAGTTTAATCTCCTAGTTTATTTCTTGTTTGTTTGAATA
>BQNB010161604.1:2515-12634 GCA_026074375.1 Tanacetum coccineum
TGTGATACTTTTTGGAGTTCATATCTGATAATGGCTCAAATGGGAAAGTACGTTGCTATTATATGCCATTAACCCTAATTCAAACCATCAAGATCATCAAACCAACACTGACGCCATACTAAAAGCTATCATGGCTTTGACGTCTAAAGTTGATACTATTAGTTCTGATGTGGAAAGTTTAAAATACGCTATGGGTACTCTTCAAACCACCACCACCATCCAACACAACATTCTTGCACAAGAGCTAACCACTCTAAAATCCCAAATCCAAAACCATGATACTATTAGTTCTGACGTGGAAAGTGTAAAATACGCTTTGGGTACTCTTCAAACTAACACCACTATCCAACACAACATTCTTGCACAAGAGCTAACAACTCTAAAATCCCAAATCCAAAACCATGTTTCACCCAAGACTCCATGCTCACTGCCATCCCATTCCTCTACCCAAGGCTTGACTTCACAAATGTCAGCTTTGGAGTCTGATATGAAGGCCATCAATCATACCCTTCACACCCTTCAAGACAACACAACCAGTTCCGTTGCCAATCTAACAAAAAACATTGACGAAATCAAAAGACAACATTTCTGTTTTTCTGTGCAGCTTGGAAATTTTCAAAATCTTCAACTTAAGGTTCACACGGCACCTTGATAATCTGTGTGTTTCAGCGCAAACCAGCTTAGCCAATTCAAGCAAAGCTTTTGAATCCCTAGAGGCAAAGGTAGAAGCTTCTCAACCTGCCTTCAGCGAGGTTCAGAGTGGTGTAGTAATCAGTAAGTATTTGCAAGATAATCTGAATGATCAAGTCAAGATATTGGCTAAAGTCACGACTTCTCAAAAACCTTCTCAACAGTCAGCCATACCATTCTTGGATGAAGATGACCCGGAAGCCGTTAGACTTTTAAAAAAGAGAAATGTTGAAAAGCCAGCACAGGAAGAGCCAGCTATTTAGAAGCGAATAACAGCTAAAATTCAGAGAAAAACAAAAGGCAAGAACATCATGGCAGGTGCTCAACAGGAGACAGATGCTGTGAGAGCTCTTGTTGAACTTAAAGGAAAAAAGATAAGCTATAGCGTTTGAAGACATATAGATGCACTAAACTAAAACAAATGCTGAATACTGATGCCGGTATACAATTTTCAATCATGTATATATATTTGATGTTACTTCTACAAAGCTAGTATTTAGAAACGAGTTTATACTTATTATTATCTTAGAGTCGCATAACTTTGCCAAAATACAATCTTAACCAACGCTTTCTTTTAAAACCACTAAGATAGTATCTTTCTCAGTGTTGTCCAGCACTATACTTCTTTTGCTTCCTGTCACTATACACTGGTGAATTCAAAAACTTGCAGCCACTCCCTATCATACAGAAGTTTTCAGTGTAGTGTTATACAGTTTTACAACCTGTCATGATTTTACCTCTTTAACATCGGTATACCGTATACATGAAGTTTTGTTGCCTTCCTGTTTCGGCTGGTTTTAGAAGCATGCAGTTTCTCACATTTCTACAAGAATTCCTCTTGTTATATCGTGTTTGGTGTGAACCATACAATTCTCCATCTTTCTAAAGAAGAAGAAAATGATGATTTGCCATACCCATGGCATATGCCAAGGAATATTTGGGCCATTATTAATTTTGATACATTGGCCGACAACGACTTTAACTTTAATAATTAAACATAAAAATGGCCGACACTTTTGAAATAATTCACATGCGGGCCCTTCGAGCATCTGGACAACAAGGAACGGGCACTACAAGAAAAATGGGCTTTAGTGACAAAAATTAAGTGACGACTTTATTTTTTGGTCACTATTCAGTGACGATTATAATTTATGGTCACTCTTTTTCGTCACTGGTAAAAAGTCAATGACGAAACTTATAAATGGTCACTGTGTTGTCACTAAATTACAATTTAGGTATTTTGATCACTATTTCATACATTGTTAATTTTATAAAATGATTAAAAATAAAGGCATTTACGTATCTATACTTAATAAAACTTGCATATACATGTATTTACATAAAAATCGTAACTGTCATACGGATAAAAACATAAAATATGTCAAGTTGTAAATATTTAATTTTTCATAAATAGTACGGATAAAAACATAAAATATGTCAAGTCGTAAATATTTAATTTTTCATAAATAGTAAACATATAAAAAATAACTTGTGAAATAAATAACATTTTTTTTACTTATAACACTAGGTTTACAAAAAAGAAAATAACAAAAAACAATAGATCCGACCCATCATATTGTATCAAAAGATCCAGTTATCCAAAAACCAAAACACCACATATCAATTCATCCAAAACCAAAACACCACAATTATCCATCTCAAAAATCCATGTAAATACATCAAACTCACATTTGTGTTACGGATTGCTTGAAATCAGTTTATAATATCATCTTCAAGCTCTCATCGCTCGGTTGAAATCAGTTTGACACGGATTTTACGGATCGCTCTGTTGTGTTACGGGTTGCTCGGTTTGAAATCAAGCTCTCATTTGTGTTACGGTTTGAATATGATCTAACTTCACTGCATTTTATGGTAATAAATTTGATTGTTAGGTTTAAATTAGGGCTTGTAACGTATTTGAGTAGTTGTAAGTGGGTGTAACACAATTGTTCGATAAAATGTCTCAGTGAAAATTTTTAGTAGTTCTAACGCAAGTGTTTGATAAAATGCCTCAGTCAAAACATTAGTAGGTCATGCATAGGTGTTTAATAAATTGCCTCATGGAAAGCATTTGTAGTTGGCTCGGTTGATTAGGTTTCAGGTGGAAATAGGTCCGAATTTTGGTTGGATATAACGTCACCGCTAAGTGATCCTGGCTGATTAACGGTTGTAGACGTTGGTTGTGGTAATCGGTTATATCATCAATTTTCATCTAGCATGATTAATAAGGTATATGATTGCATGCTTTATTGTTTTCGGTTGCATATTTTTATATGCTATTCTAATCGAACAAAGTTACTGTTTGAAGTAGTATTTTTGTTGTGTTTTCGTGATGTATTAATCATTTAATTGTTAGATAATATCATTATGAATAGAATTGTGCATGACTTACGTCATTTAGGGTCATGACCGTCACACATTTAAATATAACACTGTACCGTATTTAGCTATAACTTTGTAAAACCATGTGTAAAATGAGATTCTACTAAGTAGCTTATGTTATAAAAATATGTGTTTTCAACATGTGAGTTTTTTGCATAGCCTTCATATCTGTTGCTTGTATTGTTTTGCAAACTTCAACTTTTAATGTATTCTCTTTAACAAGTTGCATAACACCACTGAAGCATCACCACCAACTTGAACTTCAACCTTTAATGTATTCTCTTTGTCCAAGTTTAAAATGCTAAATGATTTTTGATTTAGTTTAAGTTTTGATGTCTTAAAGCCGTCCTATTATAGAGTTTGTCCTGTTTGTTATACTAGTAGCCAAGAAGCATGTTTGGTTGTGTAGGATGTTTTACTTTTTCTTTGAATCTCGGGGTTGAAAAACAGACCCTGTTGTTATCTAGCTGACTGGAGGTCCAGGATGCAGCACTGAGCTTGCACTCTTTTATGAAAATGGTCCTTTTAAAATTGAGAAGAACTCTTCTCTTTCTTGGAATGAGTATAGATGGGACCAGGTAACGATAATTCTGTCAATAATATTACGGTATTGATATCTACAACTCTGCATATTTACATTATTTGTTTGCTGATAATCAGGCATCAAACCTATTATTTGTTGACCAACCGACCGGAACCGGATTCAGTTACACCTCTGATAAACGAGACATTCGTCACGATGAGTAGGGTATAAGTGATGACTTATATGACTTCTTACAGGTTAGTTTACTAACTCATTGCGCACTCATGTGCGTTTGTCAGTCTCTAACTGTTTGGCTACTTTTTATATATACGTAATAGTGATTGTGTTACATAAATCAGGCCTTCTTCAAAGAGCATCCTGAATATGCAAAGAATGACTTCTTCATCACCGGAGACTCATATGCTGGACATTATATTCCTGCTTTTGCTGCTTGAGTCCACCAAGGAAACAAAGCTAAGGAAGGAATCAACATTAACCTCAAGGTATATCTTTATCGCCATTTTTTGCTTTGCAAACCTCTGTATTAAATATCATTTGAGTTGGTGTATTTACTTAATGAGTTTTAACTCAGGGATTTGCCATTAGAGATGGACTCACTGATCCACTAGTTCAATACAAAGCGTATACTGATTATGCACTCGACATGGGGATTGGGGATAATCACGTAGTCCGACTAATCACATAAATTTGTTTCTTGCCTACTGTTTTTGCTGTGGTTGCATTCGCCTTCTTTTTGTTAATTATGAACTCATTTTTCCGTCATATTTAGTTATTTTGAGTCTTTGTCTCAGATTTTGGTCGACGACATTAGAGATGTAACCATCATAAATGATGGTGCCACGATCCTCAAGATGCTAGACGTTGAGCACCCAGCTGCTAAGGTGAGCCATGGAAATTTGTACCTGGTGTCCTTCTGCTTATGCTCCATTTCTTAGATTCTTGCTTGTTGTCTATTATTATGTTGGATTTGTTGTAACTTTTGGTTATATTGGTTCTTGTAGAGTTGGCTGGGCTTCAAGATAGAGAAGTAGGAGATGACACAACTTCTGTAGTCATTATAGCAGCCGAGTTACTCAAGGTATTACTTTCAGGTGCACGCATATTTGTTTTTTTCTGTGTCTAATTTTAGGAACATATCTTTTGCATACGAATCTAACTTATATCGGAGAATGCTTATTAATTTATTGTTTTGATAACTCTGCAGAGAGCAAACGCTTGTGATTTAAGGTTGAGCGTCCGAATGGTGAAGCAGATAGAAATAGCAGTGGCAGCCAAGCATCGTCAAGTAAAGCTACAGATGGTGAATCATCTTCGCATTCTGTGCAGCATGAACGTAAACCACTAAGGCCTTTGTCTCCTTGGATTACTGATTTGTTGCTCGCTGCTCCTTTAGGTGTCAGAAGTGACTACTTCCGCTAGTAAGTGGGTGTTTAATATGCATTACTATGGTCTCATTATGTCACAGTATAGCGTCTCAAGGTCATCACAGGACAAGGGTCACACAGGAAGTCTAATCATTGTAGGGTTAACTTTTTAATTATAACTTATAGTTGTTAGTATATCCGGAAAGCACTTTTTTTAATGTTGCAGCACTGAAAAACTGCTTCAAGGCTTACGTTCTTGCAGCCACACTCATTCATCATTTCATTGCTTGGTAAGCGGACTAGTCTGTATCTATCTAATGTGTGATGTGTGTGTTTTAAAGCTAGAATGCTTTGAGTTGGTACATTAAAATGTGCCTTAGATCAAATTTATACTTTCTTCACATTGTGTTGCAAACCTTCACCATATAGGTGGTAAGTTCCTTCAGAAATAAAGTAAAACAACTATAAGTAAAGAGTAAGGCATATTGTTTTGTTGTAAGCTAAGGTTGACGTCACATGTCACAGTTTTGCATCTTTCATAAAGGAGTAAGGCATGTCAGAGTGTTTATGCAGCGTGTCAATGGTTTAAGAGCTGCAATGAAGGTAAAGAACAATACCTGAACTTTGAAATATGACAAGTTCAGAAAAACAAGTCTTGATATATCATAATGATATGTGCCTTCCCGTAAGAGTTGTATACTTGTGTTAAGGAACACAGAAAAGGGTTAGAGAACATGCATTTTCTCATATCTGAACATTAATTTATTGATCTAATCCAATGTTGACTTTCAGAGAAGAGAGTATGTGAGATTTCTTGGTTCAGTGTTGGTGCGTTTGTCTGTGCAGCATGGTGCGAAAGCCATGTTTAGATTAGATTTTTGGTTTAGCTTTTTATGAGCCAACGGGTAGTTTTGAATGCTTCGTGTCTGGTTTGCATGCCTAGATTCGATATAGTACATTAATGGCTAACTTCCTACCTTAGTATGGCTTGCTCAAGAGATGCTGGCCCTCAGGGATATTGCTTTTGGCGATTCTAATGTGCTCAAGATAATTGCCAAGTTGAAATAATAAAATGCTTGTTTTATCAGCTCATTAACAACTGTTTTTTTGCTAATGTCGGTTTTTTAAACTCTTTACTTTTAATCCCATATGAACTGTTTTGTTTCTACGTTCTCGTTAGAAGTGTGCAATATTATTGCTTGTTGAAAGATGTATATCATGCACTTAATTATATGTTCAGTTATGGCTTCTTCTTGCGGATCTGGAAAGCATCCGCAGTTAATGCCAGCTACTTCAGGTGGGCTGTAGCTAATGGCGCTGGTGTAATATTGAGTGTACGTGATGAAGAATTTACTCGATATGAAACTGCCACTCTAACTGCAGCGGCTGTTCCTGCCCTATTACTTCCTCCTCCAACAACAGCCATGAATGAGCACCTTGTTGCAGGCCTTCCCGCTTTAGAGCCTTACGCATGATTGTTTCACAAAGATGATGGAAACTTAATGAAGCAATATGTGGAAAGTGATCAAGTCATTGACAGTGTTAAGTTAATCAAGGCCCAATCTGAGGTTCTTCCACAAAGTCTTGCTGGTATACTTTCTCTGCAGTAGTTTGATTTTTTGTACTCTAAATATATATGTCAAAACATAATTTGACTTTGCTCTGATCTTTCATATATGTAACCTTGATATTTTTTGTAAATACCAGTAAGAAACAAAAAGTAGTTGGAGCGTTTGCGGATTAAAATTTTGAGCAACTTAATGATGTAACTGCTGTCAGTGGAGTGAATCTCAGGGTATGTTTTTTTTCCCAATTATTAGGATGCTGCATTATATATTTATCATGAAAGTTAGTGAATTAATTAAGTGATGACATGGATCAATAGGTAGAGGAGGAACAACTATTTTCTGGGGCCAAGGAAGATAGTCGAGTTTCAAAAGCTTCTAGAAAGATCATTCAAGAAGAAGAGAGGCTGATTTTGCAGAAAAATCCACTTCAAAAGAAATTGGCTGAAATGCGTTAAGATTTTAGATTTATATCAACTTATAATTATATTATTTGATCTATGTGCATAACTTACTGTCTAAGTGTTAACAGTAGCAAAATGTGGTGTAAAGACCGTAAGCAATGATTTGGAGCGGTGCTTGACACTGGTGAGCTTTTAGCTATCTGTTAATGCAAAGTGTATACCAATGAGGTTTAAAATGATCGAGTTTTTTGAATGTAGCCTGAAGGTAGTGGTGATGGTAATGATGGTCGTGGAAAATCATCGAAGGTATGAGATGGTCAGATAGCCTTATGTATATGCAATCCTAAACTGCCTCGTGTAATCAATATTTAGTATCTATATTGCCTTTGTATGCCTAAGTTTTATGAGTTTTCATAATCTTTTGCCTCTAGACTTTGCATAAATCTATGACATCTAAGATATAGTTTAAGCTTCTAACTACAAATTTAATTTAACTTTTTTGTCTTGCAGCTATTTGTTCAATTCGATTCAGAAAAGCAGCCTGCTGAAGGTGAATTCGTTTTGATACCAACTTGTAATCAGATGCGCCCTGGTGTGAGAAGGCAGAAAAGGTTTCTATTCTATAAATTGTTTCCGGATCATATAATGATTAACAAGCATAGACGTTTATAGTTGCATAGCCTTAGATTGTTTACTTTCGCACATCCGATTTGTATTTGTACTGCTACAGATTTCTAGATTTTAGTTTGTATGCAAAAGCAATTCTGCAGTAAAAATCAGCTCCTGTTTTTTTTGTTATATGTTCATAATTAGTGACCAATCTTTTTCCTCTCTAATGGCACCGTAGTGACGACTTTTTCGTCACTAATTGCAAAAAAGAGTGACGACTTTTTCGTCACTTACGTCGATGTGACGAAATTATTCGTCACTAATAGTAAATAAGAGTGTCGACTTTTTCGTCACTTCCGTCGTTGTGACGAAATTATTCGTCACTAAAAAGGTTAAACGGTGACCACTATTCTCGTCACGGTTCAGTGACCACGTGTAATTACGTCACTAACTGATTAGTGATGGAGCTATAGTGACGAGCTTGATTTTGGTCACTAGACCTGTTTGTGACCAATTTTTACATTCTTAGTGACTAAACTCATTTCGTCACTAAAGGCCAATTTTCTTGTAGTGGGGACGATTCAATTTTAACTCTTGCAGACAATAATCATCCCATCCCGGGTCCACAATTAAAATTGAATCGTCACTGCTTTCGTCATCTTCTAGAAATCCTTTCCTGTTGTAGCGGTACTTGCCATCGTCTTTGATTACGTCATCTTCTGAGTGGTTAGATGTTATTGCGTCCCAATATTTGTGCGAGGGCTTCCAGTTCGATGAGGATTCTTCTGGCTTCTTTGTTTTGAATTCGAACATCTTTTCTTTGGTCTGACTAGTAGTTGTCTTTGGTTGATTGTCCAAAGCATATTTGGGCTTTGCATTGTATGATTGCTTGTAGGTTTCGCGTGGCTTTAACTGCTTATTTTGCTGTTGAAAGTTCAAGGTCTTAGGTGACTGATCTCCATGCATCAGATTTATCCATTCTGATTGGGGTTTGATTGGCCTTGAGCTGGTAACGTTTGTATAATGCTCTTGGTTCTTCAGGTGTGAAGATAGTTTTTGTGAAGATTCTAGGGAGTTTTTGGAAATCTTCATGACTTCTTCGCATGTAGTTTTCATATTCTTCTGAAAGGCATTGGGGGACTGTATAACTTCCTCCACTGAGTAAAGAGCTGTTGCTGCTAATTCCTTCATTTCTCCTATGCATTCTGCAAAACAAAGGTTAACAAGTCTTGAAAGAGAATTAGCAAGGGTGTTATGTTTTCCTTCTATGTGTTCTATGTTAATTTTGACGCCTGTTCCGGTGACTGCATCTGCAAACTTGATCCATCTAACCCTTGAGGATTTATTGCTATTAGTTTTGTTGTAAAAACAAATGATGGCTTGACAATCTGTTCTTAGAGTGACTTTTTGTTTGTCAAAGTAGTAAATCTTTAGATTCTCCAAGGTGTTAATGCATGCATTGATTTCGACATCAATTGTAGATTGAGTTGTTGAGAATTTGCCACTTGCATATGCCCAAATTCTTTCTGAACTTCTTGGATCCTCCTTGATCTTTTTCCATTTGACTATTCCTCCCCATATTTCCATGCATCCATCTGTTTCCAGGTTCGAAAGATTTTGAACTTGTTCTTTGATTTTTTTGACTAATTCATAATCAGAGGGCTTCAGTCTTTTATCTCTATGAGCATTTATTTTTTCATAAAGTAGCCTTAAGAGTATCCCAAGCTTTGGGATATGATTTTGAGCATAATTAAGTATTCCTAAAAATGACCTTAATCCTTTCTTTGTATCCAACTCTTCTTCATTGAAGTTACAATCTTCTTTATGATATGTGGTTGTAGTTTTATTGTTCCTTCTCCTATGACTGCTCCCAAGAAATCTACTATTAAGACTGCTATCTTCATTTTTGTTGGAGATAAGACCAGACCATTATCTTCACAGATCTTTAACATTCTTTCCAAATGTTTTGCATGATCCTTTTCATTTTTTGAGAAAACTAGTATATCATCAATATATACTGCAATGAATGATTTCGTTCCTTTGAAGCATTTATCCATTTTTTGTTGAAAAACTGCAAGGGCATTTTTCAAACCAAATGGCATAACCAACCATTCATAAAGTCCTCCTAGGACTAAGAATGCAGTCCGTGGGATTGATTCCTCATCCATAGCAACTTGATGGAATCCTGCTTTTAGATCAAACATTGAGAATATCTTTGCACCTCCTATTCTCTTGATGATCGTATTTATGCCTGGTAGAGAGTACTGGTCCTTGTATGTGTTGTCATTCAAGGATTTATAGTTGAATACCATCCTCTCTTTTCCTTTAACTTCTCTTCCTGTTACAGGATCAATTGTTGTTCCTGAATTTACGATCATCGCCATCGTTCTATGCCTGCTTTTACTTGGGCGGATAACACTAATTTTGAGAAGGCTATCAACATATTTTCTGAATGAGTCTTCCATTGCTGGTGTTACATGCTTTAATGGTCTGTCTTCTATTGTAATATCTGGGTTGATGATATCCAGTTTACAAATCTCGCCATTCTTTTTCCAGTGCTT
>BQNB010161607.1:0-14662 GCA_026074375.1 Tanacetum coccineum
CTTGTGATATTTGCATTATCCATACCTACACAATCACAAAGACAAAACAAGCAATATACAAGCATTTTAAGCACAATTTGTCATTTTAGGGTCATTTTAGATATAAAACGGATATGTGTTTTCACACATATCAACCACCTACTTCTCTATAACCAAAGGCTCTGATACTAATCTGTCACTACCCGCCAAGGCGGAAACACGAGGCATAACATCATGGATATCATCACAACATAATGGTGTCAAAAATAGAGAAACACTAAATGCATAATTAAGCAATAAATACACAATGTGTCATGACAATACCGAAAACCAAAAGAACAACATCTTGTATTAATGAAAAAGGGTCTCACCAATACAAGAACAATATCTCACGAACCTAATAAAATCAAATAACATTCAACAAAATCCATGCAACAAACATAAACAAACTCAGGAGCAAACTCCAATGCAATCCTATCGGTCATTCTAGCCACTTCTCTTAACCTCAGTATTCTCATGAAGCTCACTTGAAAATGATGCTTAAAAACGTCAACACAACGGTTGGTGAGAGTCATAGGTTTAAGACACGATAAAGGCCAAAGAGAAGGAAAAGCTCCTATGATCATTGAAGAAGCTCCTAAGAAGACTAAAGAACAAATTCTACAGGAGGAAGCTAGTCTCGCTGAAGCTATCAGATTGGATACTTTGGAGAAAGAAGAAAAGGCTAAACAAGTACACTTGGATTCTCTCTTAGCACAAAGACTTGCAGAAGAAGAAGAATTAAATGAGCAACAAAAGCAAAGAAGAGCTCAAGTTCAATTTGAAGCTCAGCATTACACAGATGAAGATTAGGATCTTATTAGATCAAAGATTGAAGCTAATGCAGAGTTGTCAAAGAGTGTGCTAAGAAGTGGCTTAAAAGGAGAAGACTTTGAAAAGAAGATGGTTGAACTAGTAAATCAAAGGAAGAAACATTTTGCAGAAGAAAGAGCAAGAGCTAAAAGAAATAAGCCCATGACCCAATCACAGCTGAGAACATATATGATGAATTACTTGAAGAATCAGGGGACATGGAAGCTATCTCAGCTGAAGAATTTAAGTTTTGAAGAAGTGAAAGAAGAATTTGATAAGCTGGTGAAGCAGGTTGAATCTTTTGCACCTATAAACTTTGAAGCTACAAAAGACAGTCTGAAAAGATTTGGTGAAGAACTTCAAAAAGACTAAAGAGTGATGAAGCAAAAGATGATGAGTCTACCAAGAAGACTGGAAAGAGGAGGAAACAGATAGCTAGGAAAGGATTACATTCTGACAAGACTGATGAGGATGAATCTGAAGCTAGTAAAGATACTGATCCTATTTCAGGTACTAATATTCCTGTTAATCCTGTTCCTGTGGCTATGAAACCCCCAAGTATAGCTACTTATAAGATCATCAAGCAAGGAAAGGAAGGTGTGTACCAAATTGTTAGGGAAGATGGAACTGATATAGTGTACATAAATTTTGGAGCTATGCTGAAGGACATAACTAGGGATGATCTTACTGAATTATATAGGATTGTCATGAATAGATATGGTATGAATGGACCAGAGGATGAGCTTGAGAAGGTACTTTGGAAATATTTAAAGAATATGTTTGAGGAACCCCTTAGTACAGATCCTATTTGGAGTTCATTAGGTCAACAAAGAATCATAAGTTGGAGATATTATACTACCTGCAGAGTACATTGCTTAAACTTAGAGTCATCAGATATTTATATGTTGACTGAAAGAAAATATCCTTTAACTGCTGAGGTATGCAAAGCTATGCTAGATAAAAAGCTTCAAGGAGGAAAACCAGATGAGGATTGCTACAAACTTTTGAAATGGATGGAGAAGCAAGCTGGCATTAGGAAGTAATGAAGATTGATGAGTTAGATGCCTAGAATGGAGATGAGGAGAACAACACTTGGTGGAGGTGCTATGCACTAACACAACAAATGGTTATCAGTCCACCATGTCTAACAGACATAAGGACTGGCTAGTCCAGGAGCAAACGGCTCTTGGTAAAGACTTCTCAAATCCGTTAATGGCTGACAATTTGCCAAAAATTGTATGGTTATCAACTCACCATATCTGGTTAGTAAAGAGTTGGCTAGCCCACAAGTTTATGGATTGTGGTAAAGGCTGTGGAAAGACCATAACTAGTCCATGAGATTATGGCTTATGGTAAAGACAAATTACAAATCCATATTAGATGGTTGGACACAGTTACAAAAGTGGATGGTACATCCAAGTCACCAATTATCATGTACAAAGAGCTGATATGGTAATCACCCACCATAGGAGTTTACCTTTTCTAGGTGCCAAAGGATTGACTAGCCCTGAGCAAACGGCTACATGTAAAGGCCTAATTCAAATCCGATTATGGCTGTAAGGTTTGCCAAAAACTATAAGGTATTCACTCACCATGAATTCATGTACTGAGATTGAAATGTGGTGTTCATCAACCATGAAATGCACCTTCTGGTTGGCCAAAGGACTGACTACTCCAGAGTAAATCTAACTGGTAAAGAGTCATCAAACCATTTAAAATTTCAATGAATCACCTTCTCAAGGAGTTAACACACCTAGAAGGTGATGAGAATAAGTCCTGAAACTATATGATTTGATTTCTGATCTTGAAGGGATGCTGAAAAGTTGTTGGAGAATGGTTGCAGCAAATATCAAAAAGGAAAGATGTTGAAGAATTGCAGTTCAAGAATATTCGAAGAAGTTTTATTTACAATATCCTCAGGAATCTCAAATGGAAGTACACTTGAAGAAACTTGAAGTTCACAGTGAAGAACAGTTAGTGCAGGATTGTTTGGGAATAGATTGTAAAAAGACTTAATGCCTGATAGATAACATTTAAGTCTTGTAGTATTAGTTAGTTATGCAGTACTAAGATAATACAGGCAATGCTAAGGTTAAGTCTGGCAGTACTAAAGTTAGTATGGTAAAATAAGCATACTATAGTTTCGTACTGTTGTATTAGTTAAGTCTTTGTTAGTTTTAAGTCTGATTATATAACAGAATTAGTAAGAGTTATCCTTAGAATATCTTAGGAGATACTTAGGAAAGTATAGCATTTGTCCTTTCACACTTTTTGTGTAAACCCTGCTATGGTTTTCTTGGTGTATAAAAGGAACCCGTACGGCCATAAGTTTTTATATATGTAATAGAAGCATTAAGCTTAAGAGAAATCAATAACAAAATTAGTATTATTGTTCTTCTAATCTCATGTGTTAAATTACCATTACACTTGATATTCATAGTCAGTGTCTCTCACATAGTTGATTTGGATTTATTCAAGTTAACTATCGTCTTAAAAAGGCTATATAGATCCTAGACCAAGGACCTACATAATACAAGGCGAACAGAACTAGTTGATTTTACAACAACAACCGAACGAGTTCCAGTCTTCTACAACCGAACTAGTCAAAACCTTATGACAACCAAACGAGTTGATTTCTTGTGAACTGAAAAAAAATCAAACAACATCAAACTAAACACAAATCAAACATAACAACAATCACTTGAGATCCGTTCATTCATACTTAAATCAAAAATGTCAACTGATAAGGAATCAAGTGCAGCGGGTATGGACAATCGTCCTCACATGTTGGTAGAAAGTGACTACGAATCGTGGATAATTCGTATAGAGAGGTACATTCGTGGGAAACCTCTTGGTAAGTTAATTTGGAGATCAATCCAAAACGGACCTACTCCGCATCCCCAAATTACTATGACAGAAGGTCAATGTGATGCTGCAGTACAAGTAACGAGAACGAAGAGAGATGAAGAGTTTACTGAGATTGAGAACAATAAAGAACTAGCTGATATTTAAGCAACCAACATTCTCTGTCAAGGCTCCTAAAACATGTATTCAACATACTAAACCAGACTCGTACTGGGAAAGAGATTTGGGACAATGTAGAGTTACTAATGAAAGGTTTGGGAAAGTACTCTCCAATAACATAAAGGAAGAATTGTTTGAGAGTAACGAACGATTTCGTGCAATAGGAAATGAGTCAATTCATGACTACTTTGTTCGTTTCCACAAGCTGATCAATGATATGAAGATTACTCAGCTTAACATCCCCACTCATCAGATGAACACCAAGTTTGTCAACAACCTTCCTCCGTATTAGGCAAAGTATGTGACCAATATGAAGAACAACAAGGATATTTTTGCGATAACCTATGTTGAACTTTATACTTACCTTAAATCATATGAACCACATGCTATAAAGACACTCAAGAAACAGGAGCAGTCTACCAGCATTGTTGATCCTTTGGCATACCTTGCTCAAACAACACACTACCGTACACCAACTCAAACCACTACTCCACCACCACTGCAATATGGACCACTAACTTCCTCCACCCCACAACCAAGTCCTCAATTAAGCAATTATGCCATGTTGCAACCATGACCAAAATGTAAACTTTATTGAGAGGATTTCCAAAGCAGTTTCCTCTAACCAACAACCAACTCAGGACATCGTCTAACTCAAGGAGTTAGGATACGGTGCATGACGGGTAGATTATTACTGAAATTGTTCAGAGAAGAGCTCCGAGTAATGTTGGTAATATAGGTAATCGAGGAACACAAAACTACGGGAAGATGACGGACAACATAGGGAAGAAGGTGATATGCTACAACTGCCGTGGAAAAGGGCCTGTATCTAGCAGTTTAAGGAAGAAAAAGAGAGTTAAAAGAACTCTCATAAACTTCCAAGGACAATATGCTATTAATGGAAGCTAAGGAGAAAAGGAATAGTTTTTAGATCTGAAGCCGAAGCATTCCTTGCTGATGTAGAATGTCAGACTCCTTAAGAAACAGATCCACTGGCTATTACGACTACCAACATGTTCAAAGTAAGCCATGAGGACGTGTATGATTCTGACGTAGATGCAGGACCTTATGTAGCAGCAACTTTCATGGCTAACTTGTCATCTACAAGTAGAACCAATGGTGTAACCACCAGTCAAGTCAACGAGAACACACTATGCTAATCCAAATTCTTTTTGATAATGTAAATCATCTGTTGACACATGAGATGCACCAGGAAGAACACCTAGACTCTGATGTTGAGTTGGATATTGATGATAATACGATTCCGTATCATCAGTACCAACTTGACAGCGAAGTTCAAGATGTTCCAGCTGAGGTATCTTCTGTATCACCCAGTGAGATATCCATGATTACCATCTTAGATGACTTAAGAACCCAATTAGACGGACACCTTAAGGTTAATTAGGAACAAAGCCTAGTTAATGACTCCTTAAGAGCTGAGCTTGCAAGATGCAAACAAGAAATGGTTAGTCTAGAATGTAATAAAGTTAAACATGATTTAGACCAAGCCATTATTCAACGTAACAAACGGAATGTTGAGCTTGAGGAAGAAAATGTGTTGCTAAAGTCAAAACTTTCTCAAACTTTGCTTCATTAACTCTTTGAAAATGAAAGTAAAAATGTTGGTTTCTAAAAAAAAGTCCTGTGAAGGAAAAGTACCTTGAAGAAATAGTTTTGTTTAAAAAGTGCTATAAAAGTTGCACAGAAATTTTTGCTAAGATTTCAACAACCAACACATACTATTCCAATGTTAACAAGACAACTAACCTAGCAACACATGACTTACATAAAACAGCTCTATGTCGAACAATCCGTGGACCTCCAAAACAATGCTAAGTGACCTCAACCTACCATGTATATGGCCATTCACTTTTTAATCCCCACCCATACCTTTGTTAAAGTGCATGACAGTGAAGACTCATTCGTTCATGCTAAAGTCAGTAGAACTAAGATGTCTGAAAGACTAGGGACAATTAAACCCATAAACTATGCTGAGCTTAATGCCTTGTATAGTCACTTTGTTCCTCAGAAAGAACTGTCCAGAGAACAGGTTTATTGGCTTCCTACCGCAGAAACTACTAGTCAATCTAGTACCCCAGCTAAACCTGTGACTCCATTTGGATCGTACCGTCTGGCAAGAGATCAATTTTCCCACTTGTTTACAATGCTTCAACACGTTGAATCCCGCATTGTCACATGTCCATAAACCAAAGAACAATCCATGACCCACTATCCAAGCGTGCTCAGGGAGTTCAAACCCAATAAAGCAATGTTAACAAAACAAATCATACCTTTTATGAAAATGTTAAAAAACTTGTTCAAAAACTATGATGAAAACAAGTGCTACAGAATAACTGAATACATGCGGATATTTGACAAGCTGGACACTGAGTATGAACGATGCGTTCTTGCGAACAAGAACCTAAAAATAGAGAGAAAAAATCTTTTGATTCAAAATGAGTGCTTAATTGCTAATATGTTTAGAGAAAGATATCTGCTCTATTGTGCTTGCTTCCTCTGATATTTTTTGTGCCCACCTAGTTTTCGAATTCCTTGCGAAGAACTTTAGATATAAATTTCGATAGGAACACCTCCAAAGTCGTAAAACTTGAACGAGATTTTAAAGAAGCAACAAATGCTTAATGAATCTGACAAATGTTGTGCCTTTATTCGAAAAGAATCACGTAATTTACAAGTTAAATTTCAAAATATAAAGAATGTCTTCAAACCAAGGGTTTTTGATAATTCTAACACAACTACATCTAATTTAAATTTTTGAAATTAACAAGTTTTATAGGGATCAACTTCAAGGAAAGATGGACCCATCAGGAAACTTGCAAACTCCAGATCAACATCACTAGAATTTGAGTGTAGGATTTCCACTGTATGGTAGCTCGATAGGCAGGCCTTAGAAACTGAGCTTAACTCCAGTTAAAAGATGCGCTCACTTCATTATAGAAATCGAAATTAATGGATAAATGCAAAAGAAAGTGAATCTGAAACGACGTATGACGAACATCGAAATCTAATGCTTCTCACTTTCTACATTTACCCAAAGATAAATGCCTTAACTGCTGAGAATCCAAACTGAAAATTGAGCTGAGTGGCAAAAAGAGTAGTGGATCTACAGCCTCTGAGAAACCCAAAGTACTTGCTTCAGGGATGTATACCAACATTTTAAAATACGATACCACCTCTAAAAAGAGCCAACTGGGACAACCAACCCCGTTGGAGCCTCAGAAAAAGCAAGTTACTTTTCAGAACCCCCCAGGACTCAAATTAGACCCACACGGAAACACCAGTGCAACAAAACAAGAAGCCTAATGTTCCTGTAAATCTATCTACAAGAACCAAACATGCCACTGAATCTCGCAAACTTATGCCAAAGAGAAACACTCGGAACCATCGTATCTTGCCCAGTAAAAGTGTAAACGCGAGGAGAGCAGTAGATCATAATAGGGAGTTGAATGTTGTTGATCATAATCAGTTTGTGATTCGTTCTTTAAAGTCTGTGAATACCAAACCGCTCAGGCCAAACATAGTGTGAATCATACTAAGAAGGTTTGGAAAGAAACCAGAAATCATAATGTGAACACTATTAAGACAGCTTGGAGACCAACTGGAAAGATGTTGGTAAGTGTTTAATCCCTCAATGGAAAACCCACTGGACGACATTTCACGTTGTAAAAGAATAACTGTCCTTTAACTAGGTAATGGAACCCAATGCTGAGCGCTTTAGAATCTACCCCGATCGTAGTTCTAGTACCAAAGATACTATGATCTTCTAGGTTCTTGATTGCAAACAAGTGATCGAAAGGCTGGTTCCAAGGGGATAATCTGGTATTTTTGAATGCTAAAGCATTGTATCCTTTGTATATTTGTGTATATTTGAGAGAAAAAAAATAGAAAATGGAAAAAAATCAAAAAAACGGTAGATAAAATGGCTAGCAGATTATTTCAGACTGAAACCCGATCCTAACCCTTAGTGAAAGTATTTCCGCTTCCAAAGACAGTTTGTTTCTATTACCAGGTGATTTATTGTAGACACCCCTAAATTGGGTCTCAGCGGAATAAAAGGGTCTGGGTGCGTGTTACGTTCATAATCAATAACACAAGATTTATAAGAACTACGAAAAGGCGTTTAAAAACTGATACATGTATTGTAACAAAGTATTTTGTTAACAACAGCCGAAGCTTCAACTTGTCCACTTTTCTAATACAAATATATCTAGCCCATACAGTTATTACAAAATGTAAAGCGACGAAATCTTTAATAGCATGAAACCCAATCAAAACCACCAATTGTATCCCTTTCAACCTCGTGCTTACTGATCCCCTAAAAACATTGCATTAAACGCCAACAAATGAATGTTGGTGAATTCATGAGGTTTGATAAATCAATAATTGTAGGCTAACACAAAATTTCCCAGTTGGTTGATAATGCAACAGAAGCAACATCAATATAAATGAAATTTACGGTGCTCTAAGCTCATGACGACTGAAGCTTGACGTGTATGAATACAAATTATTGCCTAACATTGCCTAAGGTTGATGTTCTAACCAGCACATCCTATATTCGACATGGTATACGTTCGTTTGTCCAGTGATAGCTAATCACCCGAACGAGGTTGCAAACCCAATAGATCTATAAAAACATTCCGGCGCTCCACAATCCCGCAATTGACAGTGTCATGATAATGAGCTCAATATGGGTTATCGCTACTTAGGCAACACGTAATCAAAATATGAAACTAACCACTGTGTGACCAATTTAAAGCTTGAGCGATGTTTTTCACCCCAAAAATCTTTATAAAACAAAAACATGTAAAACGTGGGGCTATGAACTCACCTTGAGTGAGCAAAGCCAAGTGTATCACAAATAATGCGTCACGCAAATCGTCGAATTCAACCGTATTAAATTTAAGTCCGCATAGAGTACTAATCCCATAGTTGAGGTAACCTCTATCATGTCATAATCTAATATAGGCTAATCACCTCTAAATGTTTAGAGAAAATATGTTAATAAAAATAAAACTTTACAAACCTACTTTTTAAAATCCAAACTTCACGATTCTAATCCCGTTTCCTTGCGTTTCTTATGCCCATCTTTTCGTATTAAGACGAGTTATCGATATTTGACATTTTCATAATTTTGGTCCCCTGATGAACAGTAACTTTTACTGTTCACACCCAGACATAAGTTTTTAATTTAAATCGGTATTTGTTTCGTAAAAACCCGTAATGTCGATTTTATTCGTTTAACTCTTTTTTTAAAGATTCTTCGAGCACAACTCGTAATTTAAAGTTCTATAATTTTATGAGGTTTTACAAAAATTATAACTTTTTCTGTCAGAATAGGTGTTTTTACTTCTGTCATAGTTTAATAAAATTATTTTTATAAACTTTTAATTACCGAAAACCCGCGAAATTCATAACTCATTCGTTATAAATCAAAAAATCATGATTCTTATCATTTTAGAATCCTAAAAATATGTTTAGTTGATAAAAATATCCAAGTTGCTGTTTGACATAGTTTTTATAAAATTTATTTTATAACTCCGTTTAGTTAACGTATAACTTGTTTTTAACGTAACTTTTTCGCTATTAATCCGTTTGACAAGTTTCTTACCTTTCGGAATCGTCGATAAATGTATTAACTTATAAAAATATAAAAAGTAATTTTTTATAAACACTTTGACAGATGTTTAAATAACTTTCATAAGTCTATTTTTGACCTTGTTTTTATGTTTTACCACTTTATACTTTTTACCACAAGTCTTATGCTTTATATATATGTCAGTGACCATATTATAAGTTAATCCAAAGTCCATCAAAGTCCTCATGTGTCCAAGATTATAAGTCTTTCATATTGACATAAAAACATAACTTTCATATTTACCATAATCACTAGTTTTACCTATGACTATTATATACATAATTAACTATAAGAATACAAGTCTTCTCATCTTGTTAAATCCTTATTTTAATGAATTCAAATAACATATTACTATAAGTCCGATAATAACCTTAACATGTCATTGTATTCTTTCTACTTGAAACAATTAAGAAACTATTATAACCCTAATTTATACTTAATCTTGTTTACTCCAAATAAACATGGTACATTCTTTTCTCATCCATTTTAACATGATATAAGTAATACCGGACCACGATATATAAATTTCATAAAATGTATCATTTCACAGTATAAACTCCATTTATGATAAAATCCTAAATGGTGATTTAAGCTAAAATAGAACTTAACATATGCATAAAAATGAATATTGTAAGAACATGAAGGCTTCTAGTTGACCTTATGATGTATGACGATGATGATAATCAAGTGCTAAACCCTTGTCTAGACTTAAAATCGAAGCTTGCACCAAAGAAAACCTTTGTTTTCTTAAATAAACCCTAGCTTCCTTTTACTTGATAATCACTTGAATATGGTTAGCCAATGCTTGGGATCACCTTAGAATATCTTAGGATGGATGTGTATAGGAGTGTATGGGTTGTAGAAAATTTTGTATGGATTGTGTATTGTGGTTGTTTTGAGCCGTGGGGTTGTAAGGAGGAAAAGAGAGTGTTTGTAGATTTTTCACCAAGTGTATTGTGTTATCTATGTGTTATCTCTTGATATGTATGCATATATATGATCATAGATAGTCAAAGAGACATTAAGAGGGTCTTAAGGGTTCCTTGGTCAAGGTCTTTAGTCAAAGTTGAAGAAATTTAATACATGTTCCCTAATAGTTGAGGTTATCCCATGAAAACTAGGAAATGTGTTTTCTTATGAGATTTTCTTGCACACTTTGGTCCATATCCGGCCATAGAGAGATATACATGATATATTTATGTAATTTTTATATATTGGGTATAAATGTGGATATTTGTTGAAGCGTAGAAAAGTTTTGGTGGTTCCGGGGTGCCTAAACGCAATTTATCGCGAAACGTATACACTTTACGTATCCGATAGAAATAAAATGAACAAAATTAATAATTATTCTCAAAATAATTACTTAAACCTTGCTTGATGTAAACATTTAATTGTTTGATGCCCGTTTACATCGAACGCTAATTTTTAACTTACACGATTTAGCTTAACATTTACGATTTAAAGCAAACGCGTACAACACTAAAAATAAATAGTAGATTTATCGACGTCGTCAATGACTTGAAAACACAGGGTGTTATACAACTCTTCTATATACTCCTCATACTTGCTAACCTCAAATTACCTCACAAACTTTACTTCTTAACTTTGTGCTTTTTACTCAGTTTTTATAGTCACAAGATGACTCTAAATAAAATACTTAAACACCTAATTGGTTCTTCTCCTCACATACCATAGCTCCACAATGAGTTGTGAGCTTTTATGATTTTTGGATAAAAATAATAGTGGGTGTAACCATTTTATAAAAATTCAACATCACAAAGTGTCTAGAATTTAACATGATTTGACTTTCAAAAAGTTTAGCTTGAGCATACCTATTTAAACACTTAGGAAAATTCTACAAAATGTCTATAAAATCATAAACATCATGAACTTACTACAGTAGCAAGCCCATTAATTAAAAAAAACGTTTTGATATGGTTTTTGACCTCACAAACACAACTCAGAATCTGCCCCGAAAACTCAGTTTTGACAACGAATCTTGTTTGATTAATTTGACTAACTTACACTCACTTTTAATTCATGAAACCACTTGGGTTGGAAAGTAAACTCTCTATAGTTAATTTTATGCTCAAGAAAATCAATAAAAGTTATCTGTATGACCGAGATATGGCTCTCACAAGATGACCTAAAATTCTGCCCAGATTTCTATTCCGAAATTAGCATAATTAACCCTAATTAACTTACCCAAAACCCTAATTATTAACCCTAAAACGATTTTTGATGATCAAAACCTCTTAATTACAGATTATTTACAATAATCTAGTCCATCCTTAATGATTGTTACATTAAATAAAATCAATTGAATTGAAAAAATTTTTAGAAAACATTACCATAACTATTGAAAATCAAAACCCTAAATTTATTTGGCTTTCCATTTATTCTTTGTGTTGTTCGACCGGCCAAGGAGAGAGGAGAGGAGAAAAAAAGTGATTTTTGATTAAGTTATGATTTGTATTTATAGGCTTAGGAAAAGATAATTACCAAAAACAAGTTGTAATCAAATTGGGATTCTTTCCCTTTTTTTCCCTTGTTCGGCCGATCCACACAACCACCCTTTTAATTATATTTTTTTCTTTTATTTATTTATTATACATTTACTTTAATTCTAAGTAAAAACCTTTAATTATTTTGTTAAACCTTGAACTTTCTAACTAGTTTTCAAACTAACATTCGATTCTAACTATTTTTAAAAATTGAAAGTACTCTACAATCTATAAAATACTAAACTAATATCTATAATATGAATTACATATACATAGTACGTACACAAAATATTACGTACACAACATTTGAAACTACGCAAAGCTTTTAAATGATTTCATTTCCACAAGTACCATGATTCACCACTCATGTACTTCCATCTCATACACATATAAAACACATAAAACACATAAACTAAATTATACAGGCTTTAACTAACCTGCTAAAATCTCATTTGTCATAATATCCCCTCCTTTAGGAAATCTCGTCCCGAGATTTTAACCATTAGTCTCGACAATAGCATTCCCAAACAACTGGGGATACTTAGCCTTCATATGATCCTCACGTTCCCAGGTAAACTCTGGTCCACGTTCGGAATTCCATCGCACTTTCACGAGAGGTATTTTACTACGCTTAAGAGTTCTGACCTCACGGTCCATAATCTCTAAAGGCTCTTCTACAAAACGTAAGGTCTTATCTACCTTAATCTCATCCAACGGCACATGCAAATTTGCATCAGCTAAACACGTTTTTAGATTCGACACATGAAACGTGTCATGCACAATACTTAATTCTTCAGGTAATCTCAATCTATATGCCACAGGACCAATTCTCTCGAGGATCTCGAAAGGTCCTACAAATCTTGGAGCTAACCTTCCTTTCTTTCTAAACCGCACTACACCTTTCCAAGGCGAGACATTCAACATTACATGATCACCAACTTGAAACTCTAAAGGTTTCCTTCTATTATCTGCATAGCTCTTCTGATGATCTCTAGCAGCTTTAAGCCTATCTCAAATTACAACCACTTTATCAGTTGTTTCTTGCACCAACTCTGGTCTAATTAATCCGCTATCTCCTATCTCTGCCCAAAATACTGGCGACCTACACTTCCTTCCATACAACGCCTCAAAAGGAGCACAACGAATGCTCGAATGATAGCTATTGTAATAGAGAAATTCAGCAAATGGCAAATGAATATTCCAACTTCCACTAAAATCAATCGCACACGCTCTCAGCATATCCTCTAACGTTTGTATTGTACGCTCGCTTTGTCCATCCGTCTAAGGATGATAAGCCGTACTTATATCTAAACGCGTTCCCAATGCTTTTTGCATTGTTTGCCAAAACCTTGACATAAAACGTCCATCCCTATCAGAAATAATCGATGTTGGTACACCATGTCGTGCAACAATCTCATCGATGTACAACCTTGCTAACTTTTCCATACTATAATCCTCTCGTATTTATAACACCCTGTGTTTTCAAGTCTTTGACGACGTCAATAAATGTACTATTTATTTTTAGTGTTGTACGCGTTTGCTCGTAATTTCATGAATAAAGTTTAAATCGCGTAAGCTAAAAATTAGCGTTCAATGTAAACGGGCATCAAACAATTAAATGTTTACATCAAGCAAGGGTTATATAATTATTTTGAGAATAATTATTAACTTGTTCATTTTATTTTTATCGGATACGTAAAGTGTATACGTTTCGCGATAAATTGCGTTTAGGCACTCCCGGAACCACAAAAACTTTTCTACGCTTCAACAAATACCCACTTTTATACCCAATACATAAAAATTACATAAATATATCATATATATCTTTGTTTTGCCGAAAATAATACAACATGTATAAATATATACATGAAAATTTACATGATACTTGCATCTTGGTCAAAATAAACACCATACTTCATGTAAGTAACACCATACCTTGTTCTTTTAACTCTTATGACCATACCTAGCATGCTTTGACTACTAACCATAACCATGACCATACTTTGAACCATGCTTGGACTTTTGACTAAGATTTCATCCTATATACATGCAAGTAAACTAGCTAACACTTACACACATTTACACTTAGTAAAAATCAAACATATACTCCTTCTAGCTCACTTATATGCTACGGCACAAAACCTCCACCCAACTAAATCCATACAAAATTTTCTACAACCCTTACACTTCTATATACACATATTCTAAGATGTACTAAGACATTTGCAAGTATTGGTTATCCATTTCCAAGTTATAATCAAGAAAAAGGAAGCTAGGGTTTAGTGAAGGAAAGTAAGGGTTTATAAAGTGCAAGTTTGGTTTTTGTGGCTAAACAAGGGTTTAGCACTTGTACATCATCATCATCATTCTTCTTAAGGTCCATTTAAACTCTTTATGTTGCTATAATTTTCATTATTATGCATATGATATTTCTATTTAGCTTAAATCACCATTTAGGTTTTAATCATGAAAATAAAGTTTTCACTTGAAATGACTGATAAGCGGTGGAGAGACGGTGAGTAACTCCATATTTCTGCATGACCTTTGCAAACTGGTCATTACAAAAATGGGTTCCTGATAAGTGCTTAATTACACATATCTTTTACCTCTAAAAACGAGCTTAAATGACCAAAAACAGACAAAAACT
>BQNB010161608.1:0-14662 GCA_026074375.1 Tanacetum coccineum
TTTGTGAGTTAAAAGAAAAGAGAGAATTGGTGAGCTCAAAAACAGAAAGAGAGCTGTGTGAAAAATAGACAGAGTGCAATGTGAGTTAAAAGAATTGAGAGATTCAATGTGAGCTTAAAAACAGAAAGAGAGATTGTGTGAATCTATCTTTGAATGATACAACAAATTTGGAGTTTGTACTGCTGTTGGTGGAGAAGTTAATACTGCTAGGCTTATTTTAGTACTGCTAGACCAAATTTAGTACTGCTGGATGACCGTTAGTACTGTTTGGCCCTAACAGATTTTTCATTAATTAATAGAGCCGTTGAGATATTTCCGCCAAATACCTATGGAATAGGGGTTTGACCAATTGGACTTTCGTGAACCTACTATAAATTCGCATGATTTATTCACGATAACTTCAATTTTCTTTAAGTCGGTCAAATAATATCTCTCCGTTTTCTCTATAATATTGCAATTAACTTTCTCCAGCCTTCATACTTACATACACGATCATATCCCACTCGATTCCTCACACTTTTATTCATGGCAAATTTGGAATTTTGTGACAAGCACAACATGGTCGCGTTCTTAGAGAAATCTACAGGCAGTGAAGGGTTTCATCAAGTCATCGATTTCCTAACTCGAAGTCACATTTGCTATGCACTCACAAAGAATCCAAATGTTTGTGTCTCCTTTATCAAACAATTTTGGAGGTCTGCTAAAATTACTACTGCTGATAATGGAGAAGTCACAATTACTGCTACCATTGATGGTCACTCACTGTCTATCACCGAAGGATCTTTAAGACGACATCTCAAGTTGGTTGATCAAAATGGTAATACTTCTATTCCCAACTCGGAGATATTTGAGCAATTGGCACTTATGGGATATCACACTGATTCAGATAAGTTAACTTTTCAAAAGGGTGCTTTTTCACCTCAATGGAGGTTTCTTATTCACAATATTCTTCATTGCCTTAGCCCAAAGAAGACTGATTGGGAGAAGTTTAGTAGTAATATTGCAGCTGCTGTTATATGTTTAGCTACCAATAGGAAGTATAATTTCTCTAGGATGATTTTTGAGCATATGGTTTCCAATATCTCTAGTCCCCATAAGTTTTTGATGTACCCTAGGTTAATTTAAATATGCCTAGATATGCAGAGACACCAGTTTCAACAACACACAAGAATATATCCTGTACCCTCTCTTACCATGAAAGTGTTTAACAATATGAAGAGGCCTACCAAGGGATTTTTAGGCCAGGAGGTTTCTTTATTCCCCACTATGTTAGATGTTACTGCACCTTCCACTTCACCTTCCAGAATCACATCCTCACCTTCCCACTCACCTGAACATACACCTTCACCTTCACTTGAACCTATCCCTGATCATACCACTACTACTGTAACACAACCATCACCACAACCCTCACCTACTCAACCATCACCCACACAACCATCACCAACACAACCTGGAATAGAACACCATCTTCCTACACCCCATGACTCACCTCTCCATGTTGTTTACTTATATGGAAGTGATAAGGATAGCTTGAATACTCATGGAATTGACAGTTTTGGTTACCAAATTGTCTGACAAGATTGGTTGTATTGGAGATGACGTGAGGAAGACAAAGATAACTTACAGTTCTGCTATTACTAAGCTCATACTCAGGGTCAAGAAATTAGAGGCTAGAGTAAAGTTAAAGATTGGGAAAGCAAGGAGACAAGCTAAGGTTGTTCTTTCAGATGATGAAGACATTGCAGATGATTCTACCAAACAGGGGATGATATTATCTGATGCAGAGGTTCAAGATAAAGTAAGTAATGAAACTGAACCTGTAATTCAAGATGTGACTTCTACAGAACTAATTCAAGAACAGGAAAGCAGTGAATAAGGAAGTGTTGAAGTTAGTACTGCTGGAGCAAAACAAGGTACTGCTAGTGAAGAAGTTCTAATAGTTAGTACTGCTGAGGTAAATCTTAGTACTGCTGGAGGAACTATTACTTATACAAGAAGGAGTGCAGAGAAAAGGTCAAGACAAGACAAGGGAAAAGCGATAATGATAGAGTTTGAGCCCAAGAAGAAATCTAAGAAGGAGCTTGAACAAGAAAGATTAAGTTTTGCTGAAGCCATCAGACTTGTAAAGCAAATGAATGAGGAACAAAGAGCTCAGATTGCTAGAGATGAAGAAATTGCTAGATAGTGGGATGAAGAAGAAAGGAAAAGAGCTATGGCTGAATCTAAGTCTACTCAGAAGATAGATTGGAATGATCCTTCAGTCATAAGGTATCATACTCTAAAGATGAAACCAAAGACAGTTGCCCAAGCAAGAAGAAATATGATCAAATACTTGAAGAATCATAGGAACTACAAGATTAGTAACTTCAAGGGTATGTCTTATGATGAGATTAGGCCAATATTTGAAAAGGTTTGGGATTTTAATCAACACATTGAGCCTATGGAGCATGAAACTAAAAAGATGAAGTCTCCTGAAAAGTCTCCTGAAAAGATGAAATCTCCTGAAAAGATTGTAGAAGAAGATGTTGATACACAAGAAGAAATGAAAGAAGTTGTTAAAGAACCTAGAGCAAAGAAAAAGAAATCTATTCCTAGAAAAAGCACAAGGAAGAGACAAAAGATGGAGGAAGATGCTGAGAAGGAAGAACTCAAAGGATTTTTGGATATAATACCAATAGAAGAGGTTCCTATAGAGGTTGAATCTATATCTACAAAGTTTCCTATTGTGGATTGGAAGACTTATGTTTTGACAAAGAATTTCATGTATTATCAAGTTTTCAGAGGAGATGGCAGTTCTAAGAACTACAAAGTCTTGAGTGAGATGCTTCAAGACTTTGATAGACAGGATGTAAAGGAATTGTACAGACTGGTCAAGGAAAAGTATAATGCTTCAAGACTAGAAGGATTTGATTTGATGCTTTGGGGTGATTTATATACTCTATTTGAGTCTGATGAAGAAGATGAGATTTGGAAAAGTCAGCATGAATACAATTTGATAAGCTGGAGATTATATGAATTTTGTGGTATTCACATTTTGTTGATGGAGAATGGTTTAGCAATTCATATGCTGACAGAGAAGAAATATCCTTTAAGTCAAGAGATGCCGTCAAAGATGTTAAGTAGAAAATTGGAGGTTGATCATGAGAGTTCACAGGCTTTTGAACTTTTAAGGTTTATAAGATCTCAAGTGCAGACGTAAAAGAAATGTTTGAAAGAATCATCAGCAAAGGAAGAAGACTAGAAGATTTAATTCAGAAGAAACTTGATGATTTGAAGGACAATCACAAGTTTAGGGGAGGATTGTTAGGAATAAATCTTCACAAGAGTTAATACTGCCAAGGTGTAACTGACAGTACTAATGGAGTTAGTACTGCCAGTACAAACTTAGTACTGCCAGTGTTAATTAATACTGCTAGTAGAAAGAGTTAGTACTGCTGATGGTCAAAGCTGCTGAATTGGAGATAAGGATGCATGGAGATTATTACGGGATATTTATATTTGAATTGTAACTGATCCTAAAAGATAGGTTGTTATCTTTGTAAAGGACTCCTTGTGTTCTATAAAAGGAGATCCTATGTTTAGAATAGATATATACTTTCAAGTGATAGAAATACTTTTAGAAAAAGATTGTAATAGCTTCAAGGTTTGTAACCCCAGTACTACAAGAGTACTCGTATTATTTTAATAATATTGAAGCAGTTTGGTTCATTGTTCATTGTTTGTTTGGTTATCACTGTTTCATTGATAAACACCTCTAGAGTATCAAAGTGTAGATTTCGCATACACTTTGGTATACATACAAAGTCTCAATCTTTGTTATTTTGGATTCTTCCAAGGCAACAAACTCTTTACTACGTAAAGAATCGATCAAGGCGTGGGATCAACAAACGGCAAACAACGAAACACAACAGCAAGCAATAGAACCAGCAAATCCAAAATGAAGACCCTGAAAGAAACCGAAAACCGAACCAGTGGATCACTTAATTCCTCTAGCCATTTTTGGAGTCCAAAAATTGAGTCAAAACCAACAACGGTACAACCACAAGCAAAACCAACAACAATACCACCATAGCCAGAACCTATATCGAACCAACCAAAATCCTCTAGTTTTTTTTGTTGGGGTCCAAAAACTAAGCCGAAGAAACCAATAACCTACAACAGCTTAAAGAATAGGGAAACTAAACGCACCTGAAACACTGAGCCAAAATCTACCCAAAATCCAACAAGTAATGTTGAATCAAGGATATAAAGATTAGACAAGACGGATGGGTTTATGGCGAACGAGGAGGATCCCCAACACTGTGGACCAACTAGTGACAAGCAACAGGATTCACCAAAACCATGAAACAACCTACAAAACAACCAGAGATAAGCAGCAAACCATCAATGTGTTTATTATTATTATTATTGTTTATTTTATTTTTTAATTATTTTATTTATTTACAATTTTAAATCTTTTTAAATTTCTTTAATTAATTTTTTGTATATGAGTTTGACAATCAGAACCGAAAACCAAACTGATTCATATGTTACGTTACGTTTTTATATATTTGTGTTAATAATAGTAATAATAATAAAAAAAATTAACCGAACTAGCCGAACCAATTCATATATTACGTTACGTATTTATATATTTGTGTTAATAATAGTAATAATAAAAAATTTTAAAAATTTAAAACAAATTAAATAAATAAATAAAAATAAATAAATAATTAAAATAAAATAAATAATTAAAAAATAAAATAAATAAATAAATAATAATATAATAATAATAATAATAGAAAAAGAGAATTGCAAAAATGGTCCTTGTGGTTTGGCCAAATTGCAGAGTGGTATTTTAGGCATTTCAATTCGACCAAGGACCAAAAGTGGAATCAAACCTTCAAACTACAGACATCTTTTGCACTTTCAAAATTCGACAGACCAAATCTGTAATTTGGCCAAACCACAAGGACCATTTTTGCAATTCTCTCTTATCTATATTTGCTAGACCTAGCATTACGTGAAGTGATGGTCATTAGGACTCCCAAACCTTGTATTAGCCTAGTATATGTTCCTGGGAATTCTAGAATGCTAATTGGGCCTAGTTACGGGCTTTAAGCTCATTAGAGATCAAGTCTAGCCTTGGAAGCCCACTTAAACCCAAAGCTAGCCCATGTAACTTTCTATATAAAGCCCTCTCCTCATGTGGAGAGGGTCTTGCTCATTTTTACTCTTTAATGTGTAGCCTTATATCTTTTGTTTATTTCTCTCTTTAGAACTTCCATCTCTCTCTACAAATACTAGCAAATTCGTGTGATTGTGTTTGTGAATTGATAAGCTAACATGTGGTATCAAGAGCATATGGTTATCTAGTGATTGTGTTTGCTTATCTAGCTTATTTCAAGCTTATTTTTGCAAATTCCGTCCTTGTTTTTGCTTTCTAAAGCCACAGCTTGGCTTATGCTTTTACTTATTGGTTCTTAGGTGGTGTTAAGCTCAAGCTTCCTAGCTCATTCATAGCTTAAACGTGTCTTTTCAAGAATCAAACATAGTCTTTCTTTGTTGTTGTTTTTTGTTTTTGTTTTTTTTGGTTCGAAAGTTTTGAAAAAATCAAGATTTGTGGCTTTATTTGTGGTTAGATTCAAAAAAGGCTTGTACTTTTATGTTCTAAACGTGCCATAGTATCTTATTTTAAAGTTGGTCAGCTTATATCGATAGCTTATTGTGGTTTTTGAGCTTATTCGAAAGTTTGTTAAACTTTTCATACTAGCGAGTTGTCTTGTGTTCATGGTAGAGAATTGAGTTCAGTCAAGAATATTTGTTTGTTTGCTACAATCCAAACAGGTACAACAGGTACGAAAGCGACTCGTGTACTTGTTTGAAAGTGACCTCCTTGGCAGCTACATGTAGCGAGTTGGGAAGATGATATAGCGAGTTGGAGTAGCGAGTTGACAAAACAGGTCTTACTATCGAGTTGGTGTAGCGAGTTGACAGGTACATTGAAGAAATTTTCCAAGGTCAAAGTCAAACATTACGCAGTCTAAATTTTCCAGAATTGTGAGTTGTCAAAGATTCTAGCAATTTGCGCTTAGCGAGTTGTCAGAATAGCAAGTTATCAGAATAGCGAGTTACCAAAAATAGGGAGTTGTCAAAGATTCTGGCGGTTTGTCAATCCATGGTGGCGATTTGCTATTATTCTTAGTGGTGGTTTATTGCATTTCTCACCAGCGATTTACTATCACTCTAGGCAGCGGTTTGACTCCTTTTAGGCAGTGGTTTACCAAGTCTTTAAGGTCATTTGTGCCTTTGTCAACTTCTGTAACAAACAAACTTGGACCATTGATCATTAAGGACTTATAATTTATACTTGAACTTTAAAGGTTCCTAATTCACCAATATCAAACAATCTTTATTTCACAATTTCTTCTTGACTTTGTAACATCCAATAAAGGTTTACACTTTTCCAGTTTTAGTCATAGATTTGTAAAATCTCGTGTTATCCTAAGGACTTAATCAATTTAACTTTAATCAAGCAAGTCATAATCACTGAAACGATCATATCTTATCATTTTACATCAATCGTTCAAAATGTCAACTCAACAAGACATTTATGCCGTCGGTTCCGAAAACCGTCCTCCTATGCTTAACAAAGAGAACTACATTCCATTGTCATCACGTCTTCTCCATTATGCCAAGAGTAGACCAAATGGAAAGTTAATCTACAACTCCATTATGAATGGTCCATATGTCAGACGAATGATTCTTGAACCAGGTGATCCAGCCCGTACAGTTCCTGGAACGTTTCATGAATAAACCGATGATGAACTTATAGAAGCATAAATTAAGCAAATGGAAGCTGATGGTCAAGCAATTCAGACCATTCTTCTCGGTCTTCCCAAAGACATCTATGCAGCTGTTGATAGTTGTGAAACTGCTCAAGAAATCTGGTTACGTGTTCAACGGATGATGAAAGGTTCTGACATTGGAATTCAAGAGAAGAAAGCTAAGTTGTTTAATGAGTGGGAAAGGTTTACTTCCATTGATGGGGAATCGATTGAGTCTTACTATCATCGTTTCTCAAAACTGATGAATGATTTCAAGAGAAAAAAATACTTTCCAAAAAAGATTGCCAGTAATCTCAAGTTCCTAAACAACTTACAACCAAAATGGAGTCGACATGTTACCATTGTTCATCTAACAAAGGACTTGCATACAGCAGATTACACTCAGTTGTATGACTTCTTGAAGTACAATCAAAAGGAGGTAGATGAACTAAGAGCTGAACGACTTGCAAAAACACAAGATCCTTTAGCACTCATGGCCAATTCAAACAATTCCTTTAAGTATCCAGTGTTTCACCATGATCTGCCATCATCTAGTACCTACATACAACAACCACTACCCATCAACAACAACTATAACCCACAACTATCACTCAACCAGAACTACATGCAACAACCTATGCCAAATCTCAAAGACATTACAGACCCTACAGCTACAATGAACACGACACTTGCTTTAATGGCCAAGGCATTCAAACTAAACTACTCTACACCAACCAACAACAACCAGAGAATTTCATCCAACCCTCGAAATAGGCAGATTGCTCAGCCAGGTATGAATTTGGGTCAAGACAATCAAATGCAGATGGTCGGAGGAAATGGGGGGAATCAGTTTATACAGTATGTTGGGCAGAATGTAGGGAATTAGGTTGTTTAGAAAGCAGTGTAGAATCCGGATGTTCAGAATATTGGAAATCATAATGGGGTAATTGTTGTTCTGGGTATAGCTCATCAGAATGGGAATGGTAATGTTGTAGCATCACAGGCTGAGGGCAACGCAAATGGTAATAATGGTAATCAGATAAGGTGTTACAATTGCAGAGGATTGGGTCATCTTGCTAGGAACTACACAGTCAGACCAAGGAGAAGGGATGCAGCTTATCTTCTGACTCAGTTGCTGATTGCTCAAAAGGAAGAAGCAAAAATCCAATTGTAAGCTGAAGAGTTTGACTTGATGGCTGCTGCAGCAAACTTGGATAAGATTAAGAAAGTCAATGCAAACTGCATTTTGATGGCTAATTTGCAACAAGCATCAACTTCGGGTACTCAGACTGACAAGGCTCCCGTCTATGACTCAGATGGATCAGCTGAGGTATAACTTCATGATAATTGCTATAATGATGAGATATTCAATATGTTTACTGATATGTGTGAAAACACATATCCGTTTTATATCAAAAATGGCCCTAAAAAGACAAAATTGTGCTTAAAATGCTTGTATATTGCTTGTTTTGTCTTTGTGATTGTGTAGGTACGGATATTGCAAAAATCTCAAGAAAACGGTCAAAGTCGGACAAACACAGACACGGGAACAGAATTGAGTGTACAAGAGCCGGGAGAATGCTATCAAAGGTCAACAAAGGTCAACCCTTGGTCAACCAAAGTCAACACACAAAATGACAAAACCTAAATTTCCCATAAAAAACCCTTAAAGTTAAACTAAATTGCAAAAATAATCCCTAAACCCTAGCGGTGTTAACTCTTTTAATTATAAGAGTTAACACCCGTTATCTACCCTTATAACAACACTTATCCCGAGCCCAATCCAATACACCCGGCCCAAAATCCCTTTATAAGCCCAAGGTCAAACCCGGTAAATGATAAGGTCAAATTTTTTTCCTTTTGTAAAGTTACGCGCGAAAATTAGTTTCCACTGTTCAATGTCTTCCACGATTTTACTCGAGTTCAAAACAAAGGCAAATCAATTGACACACTTGGAGGAGAGACAATCCAAGGTATATAGAATGACTTGGAAGGTATTTAACATCACCAATCTCTTATTGGTCAATCCACATAAGGGAATGCTACGTGGATTGAGGAAAAACACAAGGATGCTAATGAATTTGCACTAAAAGACTTGAAAAGTTAGCCTACATGGTAGGACACAAGGAAATACCACGTTGGCAATCCGTTGTGCTTAACCAAGTGATCAACGGACTTAAGATGAAGAGCTAATGATTGGCTTAAGATTTAAGGGCAAGGATTTTTGGGAGAATCTACCAACCTCAAGGTAAAAGAATCTCCTGATGGCTATAATTAGACCCTCTCATCTCAATAGATATCTAGTTTTTTTAAGATCTTGAACTTTGCTTATGTAATTTTTCATAAATTTAGTTATGTAGTTTTAATTACTAGTTTTTATAGGATTATTGTTATTCTAAGTTTTCTAAATATTGTATATCAGTCTTTTAGTTATTGAAATATTAAGTTTTATGTTAATTGTACGTTCATTAGATCTTTACTCTCATTTGTTGTTGAATACTGTTTATAAGCTATTTTTTAGCAAATATATGCTCTTTGAGTTCTAGCTCTAATTGAGATATTAATATTGCTCCCAGCATGTCTATAATCTAAAATTATGTTAATACCCTTGTTTATGTATTATGAGCTTTTGGATGATAAGCTGTTCTATGGAAAGGCTTATGGGGACCTCATAGTTTTCCTTGTGATAAGCTAGAGATTGTAGACAGCTTCTATTAGCCTTTTATTGCCTTTGTTTAGCTAAGGCCTTTGTAAGTTTTCCTTATCCTTTCTGTCTTTAAATTCCTAGTCTAGATTTGCTTATTCTGCTTATCCTCTAGCTTATTTGTGCTTAATTTTGTTTCATTATGCTTATTTCTTTGTTTGTTATCGGTTTTTTAGCTTTTATAGCTTAGATTCTTTGTTTTTTCAATAAACTTGTCCTAATTAATCTTATAAAATCAAAAATATTAGCTTTACTTGTTGACTTAATTGTTAGTGCTTTATTTGCTTATAGTTTTATGCTTATTAAGTTTGTTATAATCTATTTGTTATATGGTATTTAAGATTTAAGCTCTTCAATTCATTTTATAAGACTAAATTGGTTTTTAGTATAGTTTAAAGGAGGTGTTTGGGAAAAACAGCACTAACAATGGTTAGTGCTGTTGTTTGCTCTTTGTTCTTTTGTGTCATGTTAGATTACAAATTATTTTAGTTAAAGCTATTTTTATTAGTTAGATTTGTTTTAGCTATGTTTTTTATAGTTAGTATCTATATAGCTCAAAATCTGTTTAGTTTCTTTTGCATTAATAGCTTTAATTCAGCTTTTGCTTTTGTATTGCGTAATTTGTGTTTAGATAAGTGGTTAAAATAGAGTGGGAGAAGTTTTATAGACTATGGCATTTGAAGGTTTGTAGATATAGTCTATATGCATGTTAACATGCATAAGCAGTGTTAAAAGATAAAAAGTCATTTTATAGCTTAATTTGATTAGGTTAATAATAGGTGTTAGGGATTTAACTTTCAGCATTAAAGTAGCTTGATTATTATCATCGGTTTACTAGTTTGCTTTTAGTTTTTAAATCCTAGCTATTTTGTCAATCTAATTTAAGTCTGTAAAATTGCCTTTTGTCTTTTCATTTAATAGTACAATATCTCTGATGTATTTAAGTTATATGTATGCTTTTAATAGTGCTTTTTCATTAAGCAATTTTGTTTAAAATTCATTTCAAAAAGTAGATTAGAGTAGCTTAGTTGTTTTGAATAAGTTGCATTATGCATTTCAATCACAAGGATCCCTAGAGCTTTTTACACTAATAAGCTCTAGATCCTTGTAGGGACTGTTTGGGATCAGGTGTAGTCAAGAGATTATTTTAGTTTTTATAGCTTATTTTCTTAAAACTTTTGTTAAATTTGTTATTAATTTTTAGTTATTAGGATTGTTTAATAGTAGTTCATAGGCCTATTAAGTCATTGCAAGCTTATTTTAGCTCTCTTTAGTTTAACAAAGAATTATTGTCAGTAGCCTGTAGTTTTTATTCCTAGTACTTGTTAATTGTTATTAGATTTCAAATGTGTTGGCTTAATGTTTTAAGTAGATTTTTTAGTTGTACTTTAAATAGGTGTTTAGCATTTAACAGCATTAAGTTTCCACTAGACTTAATAGGAAATCAAGCTCAAATGATAGCATTTTGGGTCTGTTTGGTTAAATTTCCTCATTTCTTAGTTTATTTATGTTTTTATAGGCTTATGGCTTATTTCTCTGTGCTTTATTCCTATTTATGTTTAGCTCGTTTGCTTAGGTTTAGCATATTAAAGGCTTATTAAGTCTTGACTTGAGCTTATTGAACGTTTGTTTAAAAATTTTCATACTTGCAAGGGGTTTTGTGTTTCATGGTTTGAGAGTTGTGTTGAGTCAAGAATATGTGTTTTGTTGTTTGCTATAATCCACAACAGGTTTCAAAACAGGTAGAAAGCGAAACTCGATTAATACTTGTTCGAAAGTGACCTCTTTGGCGAGCCTCATGTTGCGAGTTGGGATGATGAGTATAGCGAGTTGGAGTAGCGAGTTGACAAAAACAGGTCTTGTCTAGCGAGTTGGTGTTGGAGTTGCTGGTAATTGAAGAAATTTTCCAAGGTCATAAGTAAAAGTTACGCAGTACAAAATTTTCAGATTAGTGAGTGACAAAGATTCTAGGCAATTTGCGTCTACTCAGCGATTGTCAGAATAGCAAGTTATAGAATAGCGACGTTACAAAAAATTGCGTTGTTGTCAAAGATTCTGCGGTGTGTCAATCCAGGTAGCGGTTTGCTTTTTTTTAGTGGCGGTTTATTGCTATTTCTCACAAAACGATTTACGATCACTTCTTTTGGCCTCAGCAGTTTGACTCCTTTTAGCAGGGTTTAACCATGCCTTTAAGGTTCATTTGTACCTTTTGTCAACTTCCATAACAAACAATTTTGTCCATTGATCATTAGGAATTATAATTTTATACTTGAACATTTATAAGGGTCCTAATTTCACAATATCAAACAACTTTATTTCACGGTTTCTTCTTGACTTTGTAAAATCCCGTAAAGGTTTATACTTTTCCGATTTTAGTCATTGATTTGTAAAATCCCGTGTTATCTTAAGGACTTAATCAATTTAACTTTAATCAAGCTCTAATTTCATAATCACTTGATACGATCATATATTTTCATTTCACATTAAATCATTCAAAATGTCAACTAACAAGACATTTATGTTCGGTTCGG
The DNA here is from genome assembly GCA_026074375.1 of Tanacetum coccineum. Lineage (NCBI taxonomy): Eukaryota > Viridiplantae > Streptophyta > Magnoliopsida > Asterales > Asteraceae > Tanacetum > Tanacetum coccineum. The sequence goes on from BQNB010161608.1 coordinate 12,045, forward strand.
AATTATGAAAACAGTCCTCTTAATGCTTTAACAAAGTGAATACGTTCCATGGTCTTCATTTTGTCTCTCCGTTATACCAAGAGGTCGACACAAATGGAAAGTTAATCTATACTCCATTCAGGATGGGTCCATATGGTTCAGACGATTGATTCATGAACCTGGGTGATCCAGCCCGTCCAAGTTCTGTTCCCGAAATGTTTCTGAAAACAAATTTGTATGGATGAACTTACAGAAGCAGAAATTAAGCAACTGGAAGCAATCTAGACCATTCTTCTAGGTTCTTCCGAAAGAAACTCTATGCTATGGTGATAGTTACTGAAATGCTCAAGAAATTGTTTACGTTTTCAACAGTGATGAAAGGTTCTGGACATTGGAATTCAAGAGAAGAAAAGCTAAGTTGTTTAATGAGTGGGGAAGGTTTACTTTCCATTGATGGGGAATCGATGAGTTCCTTACTATCATGTTTTCTTAAAAGTGATGAATGATTTAAAGAGAAACAAAAAACACTTTCCAGAAAAGATTGCCTAGTAATCTCTAGTTCTAACAAACTTACAACACAGATGGAGTCGACATGGTTACCATTGTCATCTAAACAAAGGACTGCAAACATCAGATTTCACTTAGTTATATGAACTCTGAAGTACATCAAAGGAGGTAGATGGAACTAAGAGCTGACGGCTTACAAAAAAACAAGATCCTTTTAGCACTCTTGGCCAATTCAACCAATTCCTTTAAGTATCAGTGTTCTCACCATGATCTACCATCATCTAGTACCTACATTCAACAAACCACTACCATCAAAAACAAACTATAACCCACATCCATCACTCAACCAGAAATACATGCAAAACAACCTATGCTAAATATCAAGACATATAGACCTTACAGACTGTTAATGAACACTGGTTAATTGCTTTAATGGGCAAGCATTCAAAAACTTAAAACTACTCTACACCAAACCAACAACAACAAAGTATTTATCCAAAACTCGAAATAGGGCAGATTGCTCAGCCAGGTATGAATTTGGGTCAAGACAATCAAATGCAGATGGTCAAAGGAAATGGGGGGAATCAGTTTATACAATATGCTAGGTAGAATTTAGGGAATTAGGTTGTTCAGAAAGCAGTGCAGAATCCGGGTGTTCAGAATGTTGGAAATCAGAATGGGGTAATTGTTGTTCTGGGTATAGCTCATCAGAATGGGAATGGTAATGTTGTAGCATCACAGGCTGAGGGCAACGCAAATGGGAATAATGGTAATCAGATAAGGTTTTACAACTGTAGAGGATTGGGTCATCTTGCTAGGAACTACACAGTCAGATCAAGGAGAAGGGATGAGCTTATTTTGACTCAGTTGCTGATTGCTCAAAAAGGAAAGAAGTGAAATCAATTGGCAAGCTGAAGAGTTTGACTTGATGGCTGCTGAAGCAGACTTAGATGAGATTGAGGAAGTCAATGCAAACTGCATTTTGATGGCTAATCTACAACAAGCATCAACTTCGGGCACTCAGACTGACAAAGCTCTCGTCTATGACTCAGACGGATCAGCTAAGGTACAACTTCATGATAATTGCTATAATGATGAGATATTCAATATGTTTACTGATATGTGTGAAAACACATATCCGTTTTATATCAAAAATGGCCCTAAAAAGACAAAATTGTGCTTAAAATGCTTGTGGCCCTAAAAAGACAAAACTATGCTTTAAATGCTTGAATATTGCTTGTTTTGTCTTTGTGATTGTGTAGGTACGGATATTGCAAAAATCTCAAGAAAACGGTCAAAACCGGACAAACAACGGGCACAGGAAAGGAATTGAGTGTGCAAGAGCCGGGAGAATGCTATCAAAGGTCAAATGGTCAACAGTGGTCAACCACAAAAAGACAAAAATCAAAATTCCCAAATCAGTCCCTCAAAGAAACCAAATTGCAAAAAAATAGTCCCTAAACTCTAACGGTGTTAACTCTTTTATTTATAAGAGTTAACACCCGTTAATTCCTTTTAATAAAACCAAGCCCAAAACCTTACCCCGGCCCAAAACCCTCTATAAAGCCCAAAGCCAAACCCCGGGTAAAAAGAAAAAGTCAAACCTCCCTTTTATAAAAGGAAATTACGCGCGAAAATTTGTTACTACTGTTCACCGTCTTCTTCGATTTACCTCAAGTTTAAAACAACGGGAAAATGCAAATTGACTACGTGGTTTAGCAATTCAAGTGATAAGGTACACTTTGGCAGAGTATTACATCACCAAATACTCCCATTGGTAGAAACCCAAAAGGGAATGTCACGCGGGTATGACAAGAAAACACACGAGGAAAAGGAAATTTGTACTAAAAGACTTGAGAAAGAAGCACAATGGCTCTGACATACGGAATGCTACGTTGGCAATCCGTGTGCTCACCAAAGTGATCCAACGGCTTAAAATAAAGATCTAATGATTGGCAAGATTCAAGGGCAGAGATTTATGGGAGCATCTACCAACCTCCAAGGCCTAGAAGCATCTCCTGATGGCTATAAATAGCCCCTCACATTCACACACATCATTGAGTTTTTTTTAGCTTTTGAACTTTAGCTTATGTAATTTTCATTTAAAATGTTTTAGCTTAATGTTTGTTTGA
>BQNB010161610.1:0-14661 GCA_026074375.1 Tanacetum coccineum
CTTATATATATCTTGTGCTGTTGATCTTGAGGTAACACGCCCCGGATCCTTATTCCGCTGCGACCCATTTTGGGGGTGTTACAATATCATTTACGGTTATTAAAATACGACTATTTTTGTAAACCTAAACGTATATAAAAATTTACGTCTACACGAACACTATAATTAATAAAATGTTTTTACCACTGAAACACGAGGTGGTAGGACCCACTTCTTGGGAGTTTTTAAAAGATAACATACTGTTAATAAACATGTCCCGACCTCGAGAACCCGAAGATTTATAATAAGACTAATTTACAAGCTTAAATAGGCCATAAGGCCTAATTGGGCCACTAGGCCCAATGTATTAAAATAGGCATATTGGACTTGGCTTAAGCCCAACCCACTTGGGCTTAATTAATGGGCTAAGACCTGGTCTTGGGTTAATAATATCAACCTAATAACTTAATAGGCTTGTTTAATGGGCCTATTGGGCTTTTTGAACCAATTGGGCTTTTTGGGCTTTTTGGACCAATAATGAGTTTGAAGGCGAGATCATCCCATGTAGCGACTTTCGTCTCGGCACATCCCAACCTTGCGGCTAAGTGACCAGGCTTTTGACACCCCACAGAGACTAGTATCGGGACTCACGGACCTTAGGTTTCATAAACTCTCAGGTTTCTTGTATATACATAGCTTATTTAAAAACTTAAAATAGAATAGTCAAAGTTCAAAAGCATATTTGAATTTAACAAAAAGAAATCTATTTATTAATTCAAACTTAATATTAAACATTTATGCAATTGTAACCCTCGACCTTTTAGAAGGCTGCAACATCGGTTGTGAGCCGGCAAGATGCAGCAAACTTTTATCAGTCTCGGATTTTTATTCTTACTATGGGCTTTCTTTAGAAGACTACCACATCGGTTGTGAGCTGGCAAGAGGTAGTAAACTTTTATCAGCCCACAGTTTATATTTATTATTATTATATTTTTTCATTTTTCATCATTTCATTTTTTTTACTTTATATTACTTTATATAGAGAAGACTTCTTTTTGAAAAATTCAAGTATAAGTTTGAACTAAGACTAAATTTTTTGCTATACTCTACATAAAAATTGTTGATTTAAGTTTAATCTCCAAAAACAGCACGTATATTAATCCGGTTAGGAGCTTATGGGAGAAAAAGCCACAAATTACATACATGAGCTCTTAAGATTTTCAAATAATCCTTGCTTAGCATCATACTCATACTCAACTCTATCATTTTTCGTTCTTTGCGAATTTCCACGAACGCATTGATTTGTTATATGTGACTAAAAGATGCACTCACATAATATGGTCACGCTTATCAACATTATTGGTCACGCTCGATCGGGTTAAAATTTACTCTTATTCTACCCAGTAGGAAAGTCAATATTATGACAAAACACTTATTTTATTTTTGAAAAATTTTAAATTTTTGTGGGAAAACAGGGTACGTGAAAACAACAGCTGCAAGTATAATCAAATCGATAGATCCCCCCATACTAGAATTAAACATTTTTCCGATCGTTTTCTATGATTGAGCTATTTGTATTAAGCCTTAGCACCCCAAATGACCTTTCCTCTGATATCGATTAATTGGGGGTTGTTTACATCGAAGGGGTTACCTTATTACGACAAATCAAAGCAGCTGTAGCTGCTTCTCTTTTTCCGTGCTGCGTTGAACAAGATCCAAAAGGGAATAAACCCTTTTTGTCCTTTATGTATTTTTCGTCGGCATAACACAAAATCAAAACAACTCAATGCCTCTAATTGATTTTCATCGTCCCATATATATAGTAATTACCAAGTTTTGGCCCTGCCCGAGTTTAGACCCTAGAGTTTGGGGTAAAAGTGAAACTTTGTAGTATTTAATTCATAATACGTCCTTCCTGATAGTCATAATTTATGGTGTACACCCAATACTTGGTTTACAGCCGTAAAACATCATACCGCTACTTACTTCTTTAAGAGATAATGTTTGTTACGGCGTAATTAAAAATCTTGTTGCGCCGTAACCCTTAGTCAGCAACCATATAATTTCCATAATAACAGATTACGGCGTAACCATATTGTGGATGTTACGCCGTAAAGCCTTTCCAGCACCGAATCTTGCGAATTAATAAAGTGATCTTTCCCAAATCAAATCTCATAATAAAAAAGATGATACAGGCGTAACCCTTCGGGAGAGTTTACCCGTAAAACCCTCTCTAAGCTTCTAATTCGGCATCAATAATTATTAAAAATATAGTACCCTTACTAAATAATATATTAGTGGTACTATTTAGCTTTTGAGTTATATCCTGTAGAAATTTAGTAGCTCTCCATTAATTTTAATACCTCTACTAAATAAATTAGTATTGGCACTAAATTCGCCTTTTTCTCCATTTTCTGTTTCATTGCCTTAATTTACCTGAATTCATAAAATAATTGAAATAAATATCTAATTCATATAAAAGTGATATAAAGCAAGGCAATAAATGCCAGAATTTGATATGAAAATGTATTAAATATTTTGATGTTACGAATATATCCTCCCCCCTCCCATTCCCATCTCTCTCTAATACCATATCCCATCCAACTTCCCCCCCCACACTCATTGAACTTCCTTTTCTACTTTGCCCTCAAGTAGAACCTTTTATAATTCTCAAAAAGATATGTCCCTAGTTATCCAAGAAGATATGAATTTAAAAATCACTCATGCTAGAAAATTCTAACCCGAGCACCTAAGGAAAAATAAATCACACTAATACTCTCACTAATCTAGTGTTTCTATTTTTTTTGGTGATCACCCAACTGAACTCTCAACTTGCATAGTCATATGGCGATATTCTATCTTTAATAAGCTTATGCACGGATACTAAGTTTCACCACTAGAGTCAAGATGCAACTGTGCAAAAAGACAAATGGGTTGACACAACATAAAGGCTTACGGCGTTTTGATCATTCAAACAATCTTTTACCCAAAGTACCACACCAACAAGGTTGCTGAATTACACATACAATTGCCAACTGACAAGGAATAGATATGCGTGATTTTGATCTCATATCCTCGATTCATGTTTACAACGTGTTGAGGACGAAGAATAATATAGGGTAGGATAAAGACATGGGATGCACATTTAATTGATGTTAAATAAAGGACACAAAACAAATAGATTCCTAAGTCAATTAATCCTCCTCCCCCCGTACACCGGTCGCATTCAAATCCCATAAGGTAAAAACGAGGGTCAAGAGTCAAGGGGTCTTCACAATACACGAGTTAATGCGTATGAAATGTAGTGTGGTGCATTAACTCGGCCTTCATCATCAATGATTATATGCTAAAAAAAATTGAAAATTTAGGCCAAAATAGCACATAATCTCACCAAATACCACATTTGTATCTCCGTTCCCCCCACTTGAGTTGTACAATGCCCTCATTGTACAAATAGACTTATAATAGAAAGGATAGATAAAACTACCCCACCCTACCCGTGGAAAGACAAAACCAGAATCAGCGCGCCGGCTGGACAAGGCGGAAATACTATCACTATACGACATATAAGCTGACTAATAAACACTTGCTTGCATGCTCTTTATTCTCTTTTTTTATGCAAGACAATGATACAATGAATCACATTACAGACACATATATACATGAGCGTCCCCCCACTTGAGATCAACTGTCTTTAAAACCCGTCTTTTCTTTAAATACCCTATATCCTAACCCGCAACTTCCACCAGTGAAACCCAAAATTAACCAGCAACTCCCCGATCATGGACTAAGAAACTACAAGGTAGGCTAAGGCGATAGGTGTAACGAAACAACATATATTGGGTTACAAAATGAAAGGAAAGGCTCAACAGGTTGTACTAGGGGTATCTTGCACTAAAGATGAGTGCAACAAAGGTTTTAACAAGGCGATTGACTAATCAGTGTGAAAAGTCAATACAAGCATAACATGGATGGGCTATTTGGGGTTAATCTTAAAATTGAATTTTATCACAACTACACCGATTACACTAGGTGCAATGCTCATTATTGTGGTCTCGAAAAGATATACCAGGCCAAGTTCTAAAGTCTACTTCAGACATCGGCACACTCATTTTTATTGGATTTATGTATAAGGGGAAACGGAAAGGCTTATCCTCACACAATTGAATTATAAGGTAGGTGTGCTCAGTAAAGTTTTAACTAGTCAAGTAATGAAAAACATGTCAAAATTTTAGTAATGAAACATTTTTCAAAATAAACTAGAAAAATAAAGGCAAGTATAATTAAATGGGTGTTTATTTCTAATCCCTCCCCCCCTCCCCACTTGAGTCAAACATAAGCATATAAAATTTAAATAGGAAGGGTTAGAAATGGAACGGATTACTCCCTTGGATTTGCTCGGTGATATGATGAAGAGACAACATGCTCTAAGCCATGCTCTAAGTCTAATTCTTCGAGCAACATCCACCATCACAGGAAACTTTACCAACCACCTGTATAGCATCCAACTAGTTCGGTTTGTGATGCTTCCTCGTAGCTTGTTTAGTATCTAAGCACCACCACTTGTGCATAACTTGTATGGCTGCAAGAAAGACTAATACCAAAAGCATAAATCCGGATAAAAGCATAATAGCACAAAATGTATAGGATAATGATACAAGAAATACAATTCTAACTCACTTTCATAGGAATCACGGTGGCATTTAGCGTATGCAATAATCCTTTTAAACCACTTGGTGGCCCAAGTGGATGAGTGAAGTCTCGTAAGGTTTCCAGCGAACATACCCACAAAGTTCATTTACCAATATATAAGGTTTTGTAAAATTTCAAATAATTTAATGATTTACAGAGAGTGATTACAGCTTAACCGTGGATAGGGTTACGCCGTAATTATGTGGATGACTATTTTGAAAATTTTGGATTAAGTTTAGTTACGGCGTAATCATGGAAAATATTACGCCATAAGCCCAATGATTAAGGCATAACTGTGATGGTTACGCCGTAATTGCTGCAATCGGTAGCAACTTTACCACACAATTATAAGGCAAAGAGACTTCGAATTCTGTCTCCTCGCTGTAATACCCCTGCAAAACCAAGTATGGATCATACAAACCAACTAATATGCAAAAATTAACGTGAAATAAGACAAAACATAAATTAAAAGATAGGCATGGGGTGCATCCCATGAAGCGCTTGTTTTTGTTTAAGTGTCTAGCTTGACTCTACCCTTATTTACTAGGTAACCGGGTGTCCATCCCCTCACTTGGGATCAAGTGTGGGTGGAAGTAGCAATAGACACCCTTAAGGTGTAAGTAAGCTACATGATAAAGAAATGATGAATAGAAAGCATGCCTTCTAGGAGATATAATGTCCCTATTTACCTTACATGATCTAGATGTTTTAAACACTCCATATAAGGGACTCATTAGTTGAGTATGCACCTGAATTTCCATAAAATTTGACTGAGGTTCCTTAGTAAGAAGTCTTTCAAGCTCTTCTAAATCTTTAGTGGGATTAAAATCAACCTTATCGTCAACCATGGTTACATTCAAGATCTCGTCTCCGAATTCTTCCAAAAGTTCATCCAAAATTGATTTAGTAGCCGGTGCTACATAATCATCATTAGGTGGTGTGGTGTGAATAGGTTCTGGGATCAAAGGTTGTGCAATTTCGTCTATTTCTTTAGGGACGTTAAAATTTTTCCTAATCCATTCTACATCCTCAACCATAATATCCCACATATCAAAAGTATCCTCATCAACACCATCTTCCTCCTGATCCTCCTCCGAATCATCATCCTGTTTCCAAATACTATCCTAAACTATATCATGCCTCATTTGCTTAAATTTTTCAGCTCTTGTTCTAAATAAGTCATCAAAGATTTTATCAACGTCGGAATCCATCTTACTAGTGTTAGGTGTGTGTGGTGGTTAAGCAAAAAATTAGGGTGTGAAACCATAAGAGTGATTATTGAGTGGATTCATTCCTAGTCCTTGTTTAGCAACGTGTAGATTATATTCTGCTATAGTCATATTTTCAATGTCTGCATCGTTGCTCTCATTAGTAGATACAAAATAATTCCTAGGATAGGGTTGAAACAGGTTGGGAAACAGGGGTGGTGGATGATTAAGTTATGAAGTACGATAGCAAAAAGTCTTACCAATTATTCCGGTGAAAAGAGTCAACATCCGCCTCAGTATACCTTTTTAGACTTCTTCTGGATCGAACATTGTCCTATAATCTCCTTTTTCGCAGCTTCGTACTCAAGGTACTCGCTTATCGTCATGTTCTCAATGTCAGGATCCATTTCCATGTTTCCTGAAAATCAAACAAGAGATAACAGTAGATTGTGCTATTACAAGGAAACAAATACTGAAATAAAATATATACAAAACTCAAATTTAAAACCTAATTAGCTCCCCGGCAACGGCGCCAAAAACTTGATGCGTATTTTATTTTAAATATTTATTTACCAAGTTTTAAATTTATAAAACTCGTTTTACCTTACAAACGCACTAACGAGCAGAGAACCCGATCGTGAGTAGTGTAGTTATGGTAAATCCGAGGTCGTCCCAAGAGCTAAAGGGTGGAAATAAATCTGAGTTTAAAGTGTCACGTTTTTAAAGCTGTTTTAGTGATTAAGTTGTAAGAAAATAAATGAGAGGAATTAAAGTGGTTTTATCAATCAAAGGAATTGGTATAGTGGAAAACTACTAAGAAGATGAACCCATTTAACTTAATTAAATATCCAAGGTTGAATTATCTTGATCTCAAGTGCAATGTCTAATTCTCGTTTTATTAGTGGTTTCTAAAGTCGATAGACTTGAATAGGCATTTCTAGTCTATCCTATACTTCATGCGATTCCAAATCAATCCCAAATCGTCTGGGAGGTAGGTTATCCAGGTTGCAGTGATTAATCTCAACTATTCCCAAAACATATCTAATAACCTATAAAGATTATTAACTCTCTCTGAAAGAGTTCCTATGCTTTTAAGTATATGGAGTGATAAGTGCGGTCACTGGTTAGTTCCTACACTAGGTAAGGAGTTAGTGATCCTCCCTAGTACCCGTTGGATCCCATATTGACTAGATAATCTAATAATGGGGCAAGCCAGGTCCAAACCACCCGTACTACCAAAACCAGGGTTTTTTTATTTTATTTTTTTTACAACGATAGGAAATGGAATATCTACAACGAATTAAAATAGTCAGGGGCAGACAAAGAGATCAAAAATAATTAACCAAGGAATAATTAATAAATTAAATGACAAGAGTAAAGTTAAACATAATAAATATCAAGCATATTAATGGGCCCGAAAGCCCATTAACAACTGTTTATTGGCTTATTCCAATAAGCTGAAAACAAGACAGATTAAACTGAGTTAAAACGTATAGGAAATAAGCTAAAGAGCCAAGGGAAACCAAAAAGGGTGTATCGGGTTTAAGCTATTGGGCTTACGGGCCCAATAAGTTCAAAATAAGCCATAATAAGCTCCCCGAGCTATTTCTAAGCTTATCAGACCCTGCTGAGCTTATTGGAACCTTTTGAACTTATTAAAATCACTTTAGACCTTAAAAACGCTAAACGAACCTTAACGGGCCCAATGAGGACCGTTAAGCCAAAAATAAGCTCGATGAGCTTATTAATAAGCCAAACCGAATGTTGTAGCTTGAATAAGCTTAACAAAGGCCTTAGTACTTTTTAAAACTAAAACGGACCTTTAGAATACTTAATGGACCTTGATGGGCCCGATAAGGCCCATTAAGCCATAATAAGCTCGTTAGAGCTTATTTATAAGCTATGGCGGCTTATATGGTTTATTTTAACATAATTAAACATATTGCCACTTTGTGGGATTTAATTGGAGTAAAAAAAATGCAGTTTTTACAAAGCCGGAGTAACTAATATACTACCAGTAGGAATGACTACAACTACCAAGAGTAACTAATATACTACCAGTAGGAATGACTATAACTACCAGGAGTAACTAATATACTACCAGTACTTATATGGACAAAAATGTAAACCTTTTAAAGTCTAGGGACTTAAAAGTGTAATTAATGAAACTTAAATGTATATATGTGAAAACAAAAGTGAATAGTATAAAACACTTAAAACGAATCGGACGAATATTAAGATATTCGGGACATTAAACGTGTTTAAATTAACGACAAAATAAATTAAGTATATTAATAACAATGATATCACCACGTTTCTCGAGAATCCATCAAATTATAAAAATACATAGATCTTTGTGCACCACCACACAAGTGATAACAGTATATATAAACTTAAAATGAAATTTAGTTTATACAATGAGTCGTTAATTAAAATGTGTAGACTAAGACTTGACCGTTGGTATGTGTTTAATTACACATACCTTTTACCTTTAAAAACAAGTTAAAATAACCAAAAACGGACTTAAAATGCCAAAAATATGCTTGTTTTGCTAATTGTGTTGTGCAGGAACGGATATCTAAGAAAAGGACGAAAAACGAAGCCAAAACGACAAAACCGGACACAGAATGGAAAAGCATGGTAAAGACAAAGTCAAGACAAAGCCCAAGTCTGAAAAAGTCAACCAAAGTCAACCCCGACAAATCCAAAAGTCAAAGCCATAAATGAAGAAAAATAAGTTTAGGGGCCAAAATTGCCAAGTCCCTAACTTATTTAATGAAGGAAATAAAGAAAATGCTTGTAAAGGACTCATATTGCCAATACACCAAAAATATACCACATGGGTCATTTCTGCCAACCCTAGAAAGTTATACACCACAAGGACTTGTGGTGAAATAACAAGTATCACCCTGAGGGGGTGTTTCTGCCAATTCCCTAAAACTTTAACAACCACATGGACTAAATTTGCAATAACAATTATATACTTGGAGGACCATTTGTGACAAAAACCCCAAACCCTCACCCCGTTTTAAAACACTGTACATCTTTCTCATTGATTTCCCGCCAAACTTCAATCCCCCCCCCTCCTGTCACTTTCCACCTCGTTGACCTCCCCATGTCCATCCAAACCCTTCACTCTCATAAGCCCCACCCCCCACATGGTCCTTGTCCACGCTGGCAATCCAAGTACAAAATTCATCAATGGTTGAAAACTCTTTGAGTAGGCAATACTCAAGACCAAGGGCCAGGATTGCTTTGTGTTTACTACACACACAACAAGCACACAAGACTCATTTGTCTCTACAAAGAAGCACAAAGAGAAGATGCCAGGGAAGAAAAAACCCCTAGCTCGTTTTCTATAAAAGCTTTTGTAAAGCCATTGAGCAAAAAGAGTTAGTTTTTAGTGAGTAGTTAGTTCAGTATTAAAATTTAAGGTTTAACATTTTATGTACTTGTATTTTTTTTAAAGTTAATGAAAATTTCAGCTTATATTTTACTATGTGTTCCAAGTTTTCCATTTTAACTTAAGCTCATATAAGACTTCATATAAGCATTTTTACTAAGCCTGTTTTAAACTATATACAAGAAAGACCAAAAAAAAGAGAGAAAAAGGTGTGCTGTTAAGCTAATGGATGAATGAGCAAACATGGAAGGCTCATTGGGCTTCTTAGTATAGCTTATTTGTAAGCTTGGGTAGGATTAGAGCTTATTTAGGTTCATTTACTCCTGTTTTGAGCAAGGATCAAAGGTACACTTCTTTTTAAATTTTTGCTTAAAGTTACTGTAGCATAGCTTATTTCCAGTTTATTTATGTCTTTTTGTGCTTATTTGTGTTTAGGTATGCTTAAAAATGCCTTTTAGTTGCTCTTATTTCATTTACTTGCCAATTGCTTAAAACTGCCTAGATAAGCTTATTTCTGCTGTTAGCTTATTAGTTTTTTAAAGTGCTTATTTGCTTTTGCTTTTTACTCTTTACTGCTTAATATTACATATTTAATACTTGTCTTCAAAAATTTGAGCTTAATTCAGTCTTTATAAGAGTTAAAATCCGTTTTTAAAATATAAAGGGGTGTTTGGGTTAAGCCCAAAATGGGTCAAAATGGCAATGTCATGGGTTGGTGCCATTTGGCCAACTTTGGCTAACCTTATTGAGCCATTTAGAGTCTGATTTTCCAAAATTTTCAAGTCCTAAAAGTGTTTTTCAACTTTTCTAAGTAGTTCCTTTAGTCTGTTGGTTTTAAAAAAGACTCAAAGAGCTTATTTGCTTAAGCTTTAGAAAACCTGAGTTGTAGCTTAGAATTATGTCAATTGAGTGTGCAAGAACCAACTAGCCAAAGCCTTAGGAGTCCTTAGTTTTTGTACAAATGCTGTCAACATGTTTTTAAGGTTTTCAAAAGTCAAATTACCTATTTTTTATTGCAAAAAATCAGCAGCTTTAAAGTGTTTTTAGAAGCTTAAAATTTGAGCATAAGCTCACCCTAAGCTAGTCTAAATCTGTCTTAACTTGGTTTTCTATTTTGAGCTTATTTGACAGCTTATTTTTTAAGTTGTTATATAAGCCCTTTTTTTGTTCATTTCCCCTGGTGCTAGGAGGTGATTTTCAAGTAGCTTTTTCTTGTTTGATAATTGGTGTCCACTCAAGCTATTGGCTTTCATGGAAAGCCAATAAGCTCTTTTATAACCTCCCCCTGTTTCAGACCTTAGGTCCCCCTTTTTGTTGCTTATTTTTAAGCCCAAAATGTGTCCCTAGCTTTCTGTCTTTCAGCATCTTAGCTTATAGCTTATTTGATTTTTAGCTTATCTGCCTGTTTTATCTAGCTTAATTCTATGCATAGGGCTTATTTAGGTTAGGGTAGCTAGTCTCTTTGCTTAACTTCAGTTTTCCTTAGCTTATTAGTTTCTTAAGCACTCTTGTGCCTTAAAAGCTAAATTAAGCTAGTTGTCTGTTTTTACTTGCAAATGTTCTGCTTATTTATCAAGCTTATTTCTGTTTTAGATTAGTTTTTAAGTGCTTTTCAAAGTTTTAATTTAGCTTTTTAAGTTTTAAGCTAGCTTATTAACTTTTTGTTCAAAAATAGTAGTAAAGTGTTAAGTTTTATAAAGAGTTTGAGTGTTTTGTCATAATAAGCTGTCTAACAGCTTATTTCTTTAGATTTTCAAAAAGTGTTTTTACAAAAGTTGATAAGCAAGGGCTTATCAACATTTTTGCTTTTCAAAGTTTTTCTAAAAAAAAGGAGATAAGAGGAAACCCGGGTGAGCAAGACTCGAACCCGGGTCTCAACCCTCATACACCTTCTTTATAAACACTCTTACCGCTGTGCCCTTGGGTCTTTTCTGTTAGACCCTTGGGCACTTTGGTATATAAGGGTGTTTTGACCCTTTAGCTTATAAGCTCGTTTAAGCTTATTTTCAGCTTATTTATAAGCTGAATTTCGGGTTTCTTATTTTTCTTAGGATAGTTTTAGGGTCTAGTATTTTAGGTAATTTTCTCAGAATTTTTAAAATTAGTTTAGTATTTTTTATAATTTAATTTCTTTAAAAGTTTTAAAAATTCATAAAAAATACAAAAATTATCAAAAAAATATTTTTCTTTTTTAGGAAATTTTCTTTAGTCATATTTTACGTAGGAAAAATAGAAAAACTTTCGTAGGGTTAATTTTGCAAACTTTTGATTTTTAAAGAACGGGTCTCGTTCCCGTTCTTGTCTTGACTCGTTTTTGGGTCAAACGACCTCCGTTTTCAGTCTAGTTTTTTTTAAACTTCGTTATTTGTCATTTCAGATCTATTAGCTTTTTGAAATTTTGTTTTTAGTGTTTTAATTGCAAAAATTAGGTTTTTGACCTCTCGTTTTTTTATCTTCGTAGCCCGTATTTAGGATTTAAGTTATTTAGCTTTCATTTTATGTTTTTTTCCTCAATCGTTTTTTATTGCTTGTTATTGATTATTTAGCTTTCTACACTCCCAAACAATTACTCTCTGTCAAACTCCAATTCGCCGACTGTATCGATCTCTAGCACGAGCCTCGTTGGGGATAAACTGACCACGGTGATATTCTATAGCTACTTCTCGTTTCATTAGCTTGTTTTTAGATTATACTTATTATATATATTGTATTACTATGATTTATATATATAAGATGAGTTTAGCACCACTCAACCGTATTTACCTTAGGTACTGACGAGTGATTCAATGCTTACATGGATATTTTAAAATCATTCAGAGAACTAACCTGCTAAGTGAGTACAATAGCCCCCTGATTTAATCTTATTTAAATAATATACATCATTCTGGGGTGAGAACATGATTTGGTTACAAATTGGACGCAAGTGTACAATTTTATACAGACATCACGTGTATTGCCTAAAGAGCGATAACCCATTAGAGCCCATTCTCCATGAATTGTAAGTATATGCATAAGTTTGTAGTTGGGAACTGCATTTGTGTGGCGCAAATGTTTAATGATAGAACATTTTGGAATTGACGATCCCCGCACGTGAAAGTGATATAGCTTAATCACTGAGAACGAACGTATACCATGCCGGATTGGGATGTTTCGGGTTAGAACATCATTCACGGGCATTCATTGGCAATATGTTGCATTCATACATGTCGAGCTTCAGTGTCAAGAGCTTAGGAAAACGTGACCACCACTTTTTATGATGTTTGCATGTGTTGCTAAATCATACACTTGGAAATCTTGCGGTCCTACTATTGATATACAAAAATCCAAAGAAAATTTCACACATCCATTATGATATACGATTAAAGCATGATTTTCAATGTCAATAAGGCACTGGTTGCGATGAAACATTAGAAGTCAATAATTGAATAGTCCAACACTAAATATGGGGTTTTTATTACATTTGGAAAATTGTAAAAAAACCGGAATCTTTAATAATTAGTTGAACTAATTTGAAGCCATGGGCTTAATGTAACAACAAGTAATTGATTAATCCAATGTATCTTATATTTTTCAAACGACACGTTTAGTATCGTTCTCCACAGAAACTTTGTGTTATTGATCCATAAATGTAACGCCCTCGGATATTTAACATTCCGCTGCATGCTCAGATTTGAGGGTGTTACAGATTGGTACCAGAGCCATGGTTATAGAGAACCAGGTCAAAAGTTTTTGTCTATACTATAACCATTTTCAAAACTATTTTTCACAAATGGGGTTTGCGAGGGACATACATGCATTACTTGTTTCATCTAGCGCAAAATGCTAGTTTTTTTCGCATGACATGCATTGCTTTACATTAGTAGGGGTACTAAAGTGCTGCTTACATGATTGGCATACGTATATAAATTATATTACGTATAGTACTATAAGAGTCTTATAGATATAACATAGAGACCACTCTTATAATTAAAGCTTATAGACATAGCATACCGATCTTTCCTATAAGTAATACTTATATAAGTTATTTTTGCTTTTGCAGCAGTCATGTCTTCTGCTTCATCAGCTGTCACATACACTTCCGTCTACACCGACTCTGAGCCCGGCAGAGCCTTCTGGGGAGCCGACGATGAGGAGGTATCCGAGGGAGGCATCCCACGGGTCATCGTATTAGGATACGATGGACTCCCGATATAGCCAGTAGCCCCACCATCACCGGATTACATACCAGGCCCAGAGGATCCCCAGACACCGCCAGTTCCTCAGGACGAGGATGAGCGTGAGCCTATGTTCATACAGGCACATGATCCTGACTACGTTCTAGAGCCGATATACCCCGAGTATATACCATTGGAGGATGAGCATGAGCTTCCAGCTGAGGAGCAGCCATTACCTCATGTTGATTCACCCACTGCTGAGTCACCCAGATATGTTACTGAGTCGGATCCCGAGGAGGATCCAGAGGAGTACGAGGATGATGAGACAGAGGATGGTCCGGTTGACTATCCTATGGACGGGGAGATGATGGAGATGATGATGACGGCGATTCATCTGGGGATGACGCTGATGGTGAGGATGAGGATGAGGAGGATGAGGACGAGGAGGAGGAGCACTTAGCTTCGGCCGACTCTACTATTGTTGTACCTGTTGATGAGCCTGTTTTCCCACCTGAGGGAACAGAGCCTGTTATACCACCACCCTCCACTGACATTACTATTGGGGCTAGGATTACCGTCCGCCTCAGATCTCCATATCCCTTCCACCAGAGGCAGAGGTTGAGAGATTTCTGGCCATGACTACTCCATCACCATCACCACCTGTCTCACTATCACCACCCTCTGGAGGAGAGCTCCTTGCTAGGTGCATAGCCCCACCTGCACATTCATTACCACCACCTGTGCCATCACCTTTACTACCATCATCTGCGTGTCCAACCCAAATCCAGACACTCAGGATAGCATCTACTTAGGCTCTCATTGATGCAGTGACTGCCGCATTACCACTACCACCACTACCACCATCTCTATACATACTACCACCTGTTGACCATAGGGACGAGATTCTTGAGTCTGAGTAGCCACCTAGCAAGAGGTTGTGTTTGTCCACTCTAGGCTCCCGATATGAGGTTGGAGAGAGTTCTACTGCTAGACCTACCAGAGGTCAGGGGATAGATTATGGGTTTATCAGGACGGTAGATGGTGAAGAGAGGCGACAAGGTATTAGGGATGTCGGGTATGGTATTAAGGATACTTGGGTAGATCCGGCAGAGGCAGTTCAAGAGATAGCACCTATGACCGTGTGAGAGGTCAATACTAGGGTCACAGAGCTTGTTGAGCTCCATGAGCATGATATACAGGACTTGTATGCTTTACTAGAGGATGC
>BQNB010161613.1:0-14661 GCA_026074375.1 Tanacetum coccineum
TAAACCTCCCGCAACTCGATCTTAAGGACGAGCGAGTTTTGCATTTTTTTTCATCAAAGACGCGTCGAATGGACGACCGAGTCTTGCATTTTTCCCCTCTAAGACGCGTCGAATGGAGGCACCGTAACAAGGAGGATGCGTCATCGTTTGAAGACTCAGTCTTGACCTCCTTATTACGCGCAGTCTAATATTTTGTTCCACTCATTTTCAAGAAAAGATACAAACCAATTTAACCGACTAAAGAAACTATACGATTTTTTTCTCATATAAAAACATTTTTAACACTTGAAGGATCAATATGGTGTTATCAGAGTTATCATTTTCTCTGTCCCAAGTCAATAATGTAATAAATATACAGTGTATAAATTTGATGATTTGCTAGAGAAGTAAACAAGAATAATTTATATATAGATTTATTGTTGTGGACTTGAAAGTTAATTTACCATGAAGCCCTCTAGTTATTGTTCATGCCCACAAACCACCTCAAATAAAGGCAGCAAACTGAATTATAACTTCTAAACTTTATACCCAAACACAAAAACCATGTAAATAATAATAATATGATCAAACCAAAGGTCTCCTTTCTTCCTCTTCTTCGTTTCTCCGGTTTTCTTCTTTAGCCAAAGCCAACTCTTTCATCTTTGTGACCATTCTTGGAGTCGGTTTGTTCTCCGGGATCATCTTTATTACAATCCCCATAGCTATAAGTATCAAACCAGTTCCATGTTGCTCCGTTAATGGCTTTGTAAAGATCAAGTAAGATAGCAACAAAGTCACTGCCTTTCTAGCCGTTGTTATCTATCAAATGCCATATGAAAAAAGTTCAGAAACACATAGTATAAAAAAATGATGCATGATCATGCAGGATTAGAGTTTGATTGAATATGTACCATTGCAGTGGTGGCGGCTCCAAATATGGCAATGAGGGAAAGAACCGAGACTTGACCGATAAACGTAGCCATTGCTTCAAAGACTAAGACACCGTAGACATAAGGATGCTGTACCCACAAGACAAAATGATCAGAAAGATTACATATATGGTCGAACTTTTGACATTTAGGTCAAGATAATAAGATTTCAAACTGGACTTTACACGAAAATCAAGAAATTTTCAAGATACTATGAACTGCAATATGCAGTGGTTGTCACAAAATGGAAAGGAAGGGGTAGAATCTTGGCCATTGATATTACATAGGTAACAAGTTTTGGCACTTGGGAATACTTATATATTTTCAAAATATGTTTGATAACTACATTTAGGAGCAAACACCAGGCAAGAAAAAAAAACTGTTGTACATGTTAAACAAGCCAATAAGTTTCAAAAGTCAGATTAAACAAGAAACTTGACGTTTTTTGACATTGTAACACCTATCACAAAAAAACGTGTAAAATCTGTGAGGTATAAAAACTTTTTAGGTAAATTAAGGTTTCAAAGACAACAAAATCTTTACGAAAACTTCAAGTCCGATAATGACACGTAACAATATGAATTTATCATAATTAACAAAAACAAAGTTGATTTCGAAACAAAGTTTGAATAAATTTTAAACTTGCAAAGCACCAAGGATGACTAATTAAACAAATAAATAAAAAAATCACCTGCCAACAAGAACTCCACGCTTTGAATAATTCCCCTGTCAAAAGCATTGGAGGAATCAAAAAAGGCAAACCCACAACAGTTGAGCAAAACAGCATCTCCATCTGCACAAGAAAACCAACACAAAAAATATGTTAAACTTTCTTTACTGGTTGCTTTATTCACACCCTTGATACCACAAAACAGAACAAGTCACATGCAAATCACCTGTGTAGTCTCGGGATTCATGGTAAAGATAGCTTCTTGAAAATTCCCAAGGAATGAATCCATGATCAGTGCACCAGAAACCATAACCACACCAAGAATGCTAAAATTTGGCGAAGTGTTAGCATCTGCAAGCGTGAATAGTATCAAGCCCACTACCAGAAGCAAAGCGGAAATGTATTCATGAGGAGGATATTTTCGCCTTAATCCAGGAATAAATGCTCCCATAACCATCACGGGAAGAACCTGACAAATAGATCAATAACTCGATTACTGAATGATATATTGTGATCACATACTATATTCAATACTATTTGATAACTCAATTACTAGAACGAAATCAAAATGTGAGCATTTATTGTGTCGTTGGAGCAAATCAAGAAATCACGACTTTATGAGATGGGGTGAAACTTTAAGGTGGCACAGTACAGCAAAACAATAAACATGAAGGAAAACAAAACTTCACCTTAGTGGATTTAAACATGAGTTGAGCAGGGTAATTGAGGAAAGCCAAAGACCCTTTGGTGAGACCATGAGAACCCATAAGTACTGCCGAAAGCTTTACATACGTCTTCCACGGGTTCACCATTTGTTTTGTGGTGAAACCTTGCAAGTAAATTAAAGCAATGTACACCCATCCTTGAATGAAGGTGAAATACCAGCCGTAGCTACATGAAACAAAATTTTCACAAAAGAAAAGTCAACATTTTGAAGCAAAATCAGAACATGATTAAAGTTAGCAAAGAAGCCTTGAATTAAAGATTTAATGCCAATAACTAACCTGAACTTCAGCCGATTATATACATATTCCTGAAAGAGTTAGCATAACGAAAATTCGTTAGCATTAATCAACAAAAAATACTGCATTACAACTGCAACACAAGTCCGGTTTTAAAATTTTGACTTTTGACAATCGAAGGATGTATTTTACTAATTTGTAACTTCAAAACTTGCAGCAATTATTCAGTCCACATGCACATGCACTGCAAAAATAATGCCGTCATATACGCTTAATGTGAAGTTTGTTTCGCCATTCAATGCGAACACATGTGTTCTTTTAAAGGATATTTTCCGCAAAATGAAAATCATTTCCCTTCCTAACAACAATGCTATAAAGCCTTGTACTTCAAGCATTATTATTTGTACTTTTTACCGCATTTGACTATTTACACCAATATGTACTAGTACTAAACTTGTATAATACAATTCTAATGCCCTCATGTCATCAATCCTAAATATGAGTCACGCAAATCTTGGAGTGAAGTTTGAATGTGACGATATTCTTTGGACTTAGCCATACAAATTTATTAGTTGATACACTGTTAAAAAAAACTTATAAAACCAAGGCTAGTGATTTGCACACTCAAATTTTTTATTGGGACACTTACTGTACAAACAGTTAAAGCATACTGTACAAGCATGTAATGCACAGAAAAAAGTGTGTCAGCAAAAAAAATTAAGTGTGCAAATCAATTTCCTAAAACCAATCATTCAAGCTCAAAACAAAGATGATGATCTCATCTAAATTTTCAGGGTTTGAGATAAGAACTATTTTTATAAGTTAAGTAGGGCCCTTTAAGAATTACCCAAAAACTCAAGGCAGTAAATCAAATCTTTTTAAAAAAAAATTGGAAATAAAAAGTACACATATATTTAGGGAAAAGTAAACAGAAATCAAGATAAAGAAAAAGTCAATAAAGCCTAAAAATATCTAAAAATATGCAAACAAGTTGCTTAAAACTTAAAAGTATTGCATGCAACCCATATGAATCATCAAGAAAAAATCTAATCCTAATATAAAATTATTTTTTTATATAATTACATAATTTACATCCAATATTTTTACCTTTTTCAATAGAAAAAAACCCAGTTCTTGGAAAATAACATCAAAATTATATCTTTTTAGTGAATTACCAATTCTTGGATTATCTCAACAAATCAAACTGGGTTTTTATAACCCAATTCTTAAAAATAGCATCAAATTAATCATGTGTGTCTCAATAAAAATGAATTATGTTCTTAGAAAATTGTTCATTGCTTTTAATAAAAACACCAAATATTGAATAATTTGACCAAAATAAAACATGGGTTACTAAATTTTACATCATAACCACAAATAACCAAAAAAAAATCCAACAAAATTATACCAAAAAAAAGGCAAAATCTTGAACAATTTCACTAAAACACAAATAACAAAAAAAAAGACTACTAATTTAGCCATAAAACCCATAATCTTGAAGAATTTCACTAAAACAAAACATGGGTATTTACAGTAACAACAAAAAAACCAAAAAAAAAACTAGTAATTCACACATAAAACCCAAAATGATTAAAGGGTTTTAGAGAAACATACCTCACAAACACCATTAACAAGATAACCAAAGAAAAACCCTGAAGAACAGATAAGAAACTGTTGCCATTTAGGTCGATCAGATAACGAAATTCCAAACAAAGATCTTGATTGTTCTTCGTTGTTTTTCATTTTGCTTTAATGAATGAATGAATGAAAGGGTGGGTTTAATTATAAGTTATGACGATGGTAATGAAGTTTTATGCATGTTGTTTGACTTTAAGAAGGGAATTGATTAGATTAAAGGGAGGGAGCGTATCGGTTCAATCACATTAAACATGTATCGAGATGGCACATGAATATTACTACTATTTATTAAAGAAAGAGAGAGGTTTTTTTTTACAGGGTTTGGGTTATGGAGAAGAGGCCAACTTTAGGATGGAGGTGACTAGTAAGATTTAGGAGTCTTTACTTCTTTTTCTTATTTAAAGTATTTGTTTATGAAACACCAATAGTCATGTTTTTAACATGGTCAAAATATTTTTTACTGTTATATCTGAAAGGATTAATAAAAAATTATAGTCTCTTATACTTGGTTTATTTATATAATATAATACTGCTTTCGTTTTACATTTATTGTTTAATTTTGACTTTTTTAGTTTTTCTTTTTTAACTTTTTTTAAATATTTTTGTTTGTATTATATAATATTTGATAAAAATTATATCAATAGAAAATACATTTAAAACTCATTATATTCATATATTTATTATGCATTAAGGTCAAATTTGATAAATCAAAATTAAACAATAAATATGAGACAAAAATAATACTTATTAGTTATGTGACTGGGTAAATTAAAAATATGATATACAAATATTATACTATAATCAAATAACCAAATACGAGGTACTACATGATACGAATACCAATAGCAGTTTTCTAGTGGTATGAGACTATTTGGTCAAATTTAAGATAGTAAATGATATTTTGGCTTTTTAATTATGTTTGATGATTTATGGTTGAGAGTTATGATCAAATGACAAAAATAATTAAAATGAAAAGTATAAAAATGATTATAGTCACATATTTTGAATGCACTTACTAAAATAGATACATCATTTTTTTTAAATCCTTATTAAAAATATGTGGCTATAATAATTTTTCGCGCTTCTTATTTTAATTACTATTCTCATTTTTGATTGTTCTCTTCTGAACGGACATTTAGTATTGTCGTGTTAAACCAACACTTAAGAATTATGTAGGTTTTGATAGCCTACAACCTCGATACTAGAACGGATAACTTCGATATCGAATAAGAACACACCCTAGCAGAATATATTGATTGACAAAAAAGAAAAAAGAGAGCACAATATAATAAGCCCTAATCGAATGATTAGTATTGAAAGAATGATGTGTTCAATCCCCTCCCCCCCCCCCCCTCACCTCCTTTTATAGAGATGGGGAGAACAAACCCTAAAACACATGGGCTGGACTTGGGACACGAGTTAGCCCACGAAAACTTAACACTTGACTACCCTGGACTTTTGCTAAAATAAAGACTAAACACAACAAATTATATTTATGTTTATGTTATACAAAGTTCTCTCGTGTCTTATATATCACTAGACGAGTACCCGCGCATAGCGGCAGAAATTTCTAGCGGCAGATAATTAACGATATACGATATTGTGGTAAGTGTTTTTTTGTAAATGGTTACCCCGGTAAAGTGTTGTGGTAAGTGTTTTGTGTAACATTTAAAATAGAACGTGAAAAGAACAAAATATAATTGGAAACGGATGTAACATGCGATAATTCAATTTATGAAAAAAGAACATTTATACCGGAAGCCAATTAACGATATGCAATATTGTGGTAAGTGTTTGGTGTAAAGTTCAAAATAGAACGTGAAAATATCAAAATGTAATTGCAAACGGTTGTAACATGCGATATTCAGCTCAAGTTTTTCAATATTTCCTAAAATACTATTTTCAACAATGTTGAAATTTCAAGAAATGATTAAAATACTTTTTTCAACAATGTTGAAATTTAAATAAATAAGACTAAATGCTTTATATATAGTATAGATAAGTGTAATTCCCGTAACAAATTATACTTTTAAACTCTTTACACAAGAAAGTTAAAATAATACTATCTAAAGTTACCACCAACCCATCTTCACAACTAATTAACAAAAATATAAACGTCGCTTTAAAAAAATTAGATAACATATCATTTTAAACATTTCCTACAAACTTCAGATTCTGACGAGCAAAAGCAAATTTCAGCCACCAAAATAGCCGTTTCAGGCCGTAGCTGTAAATTTAAAAGCACAATAAAGAAACTCATATTAAAAGAATAAAAATCGTTAGAAAACACGAAAGAAAAATCGTTAATAAAATGCTAACGAAATATATAAGAAAACATATGAGAATCATAGAAAGATTAATGGCCAATTAATATCTTCCATAATTAGTCTCCATAATTGTAAGAATTAGTGGTTACATGACCAAATTAAATATAGTTTCAAACATGCCACTTGAATGTGTGAAAGTTGTTACAAACATTTAGTGTAGACTTTAAAGGTTGTCAACATTTCCTAAATTATGTAGCCATATGCGTGTAGACTTTGAGGGTTGTCTAACATTGCCTAAATTACATTACAGACTCTTAGACTTTCTAATGGATGTCAACATTTCCTAAAATGTATTTCTACTTTCAACATTTCAAGATTAAGAGTTTCAAGAATTCAATAATGGGTGATACACCATTTATAATGTAGTATAGATAAACAAAAAGCCTAAAAACATAAAAAAGAACTTACAAGTAGATATGGTGGCAACAGTTTGGGACAACAACCTCGTTTTTGACGGCGATTTATCGTGGCGACCTCGTTTCCGGAAGCGAAAATTTGTGGCGGCAGATGGTGGCGGAAACAAAATAAGACAAAGATAATGAATAAATTAGTATGAAAATATGGTAGAAGTGGTTAACTATGATACGCATTACATGATATCTAAAACTGAGAATCAAAATGAAATCAAAAAAATGTGAATGTGATAAGTTGGATATTGAGAAGATTAAATGTTTATGCTTCTGTATGTTTTTTCAATGTAATTATAATCCCTATTTATAGGGATTTACCCAAACTATAGTCAATATAAATTATACATGGTGCAGGTGAATAACTTGGTCATCTAATTATTAAATGGTCAACATCTCCCCTCTAATTCATTAATGTCAAACTAACTTCTGAGTGATGTTCTTTCTGATCTTCAAATAATGACAACAAAGTCATTGCTTTCTGTGGTGCTTCCTTCTTCTGCTTTTTCCTCTATATTGCCTTCTAACCTGACTCTAAACTGTGTTTTCTTGTTCATGTCTTCTTCCAGTGCCTCCTTTATTCCAGCATCATCCTTTTCTTTGCCTTGTGGATCTTTTATTCTAGCATTACCACTTCTACTCTCAACCACATCTTCCTTAGGCTTCTTTTCATACCAAGGCATCTTTGTTGTCTTATAGTACACTTGCACCATGTCAATGAACTTCTTGTAGCATCCTTTCACTGCTTCTCCATCATCTTTTTTAGGCCTTGTAAGTTTGTAGTTGTCTTCCATTTGTCACCAAGGGTGACACACACAAGGCTATCTACTATCTTGTGCAGACTAAGCAAGTTGATTTCCATCACGCCTATAACTGGTGGTATCTCTTCTAGCATATCATAGTTCAGATAAACCAGATAGAGCCACTTCAACATCTCTACATATTTCTTACTGAAAATATCCCAATGCTTGTACACCATGCTATCCTTTTTTATCAGATTTAAAAAGGATAAGAACCTTGCGAATGAATTCACTTTTAATGCATATAGTGAACCATTCCAACTAATGTACTCCTCATCCACATAGTCCTGTATGTCATTTCTGTCCCATTTCAAGTCTTCCAACCCATTCACTAGTGAACATTCTTCTTTTGGGTCTATGGATTCAAAGTATTCATCTAGGAATTTGTTGTGTTTAGTGACAACATCTTTTGATCCATCATCTTTTGTGAAACTTTCTTCTTGTGCCTTTCCTGTTCTTGCTTCATCAAACATGTAGTGTAGATTGCATTTGTTGTTGCTAATCTTCAGTGTATACCCTTGTTCTTCCAATAGATCAAAACTAAGAACATTTAATGTAAATTACATTACAGACTCTTAGACTTTCTAATGGATGTCAACATTTCCTAAAATGTATTTCTACTTTCAACATTTCAAGATTAGAAAATAAACTTTTTCTCAATTTCATCTTTCTCTATCATCTTGAATTTGTATGTCAATTTCTTGAACAATGGTCTTGTTGGACACATATGGTTTTTATAAGCACTGCTTACATACCAAACTTCATCCCAAATTGCATCATCTGTGCCTTCTATCATGTAATCAGTGATTACATGAACCTTTTCTGGATGCTTGATCTTTTTTGCAACATTTTTGTTTGTGGGCTTCACTGATTTCTTTTGGTTTTCAATTCTGGCATCCTTCTTCTTGTTTTGACATTTTCAGAAAACATGTCCTCTTTCTTTCCATATGTAACACTTTGCTGTTTTCTCCTTCTGAGTACTTGCAATTTTCTTTCCATGATCTCTGGTTTTTGCCGACATCTTTGAAGCATTGAAGACTTTAACTTCCTTCATCTTTTTTACCAACATCTCCTTACTTTCTGGATGTGATATAAATGAGGAGTTTGGTGGGGTATTTATAACAAAAAAATAGCCGTTGGAATTTAAAATTTGATAATATAATAAATTAACAAATTTAAAATACATATACTGTATTAAAAACATTAATTTAAAATAGTTTCTAGTCTTATTAATCTGATGACTCGTAATTGAATCAATTCTCATCACCCCTATATTCATAAAGTATTACGTCGTGTCAGCTTGTTTTTGCCTAATCTTCTCCTCCGTTCCTTTTCATCCATTGTTTGTTCTTATCAGTGTTTCTTTAGGCTTTTTCATCTGATGTAGTTCATGTAACCTCTTCTACAGTAAGGTACTACTATAATCCAATCTCGTATGTCTGTGATGACGAACAACCTATATGGTTTTTCCGGCGATGTGGTAATTTTCATGTATCCAAGTAAACTTAGGCATTCATTTGTTTTTCTAGTTTTGCCGCCTTTCTGTACATAGAAAGATTTAGCTCGTAATCTTTATCAGAACCTTCTTTTAAGAAAGTGTCGATCAAAGCACGGCTCTCTTGTGGAATGTGATTACATTTCTCGTATGCTTTTCTAAGATCTTCTTTAGTTGTGCATGCATTATCAAATTGCAAGGCTAAATCCATAATCGCTTTCTAATGAACCATATCTTCGTCAATTTGTTTTTGAACCAAAGCTTGGATTTCATCGTCGCTATGTGGTATCGAACAAGCCATTTAAAAAAGATAATGAAAGTGTATAAAATGTATGTGTTTTGTGATTAAAAATGGTATAAAAAGTGAGATTTTATAGTGAATGGGGGATTGTTTTTTTTTAAAAATAAAATAATATTAAGAATGAGTTATGTTTTTTAATACGATAATCTTCCTCATTTCGTAAGGTCGTGCAGAAGACCCTAACTTTGCAAAGGTTGAGGGTGACCAGGTCTTGCTTCGGTCGGCGTAGTGGGGTGACCAGATCCCTTTTATTGCCACATGGGACGACCAACCGCAAAAGGTCGTCCCATTACGTTTAGCCTAACAATTAGCATTTCAAATTAACATTTAGCATTCAAATTATCTGAAATTATCATTCTGCTTCTATACGATTTTAATTTGATGATACATTGTTCTAGCATTAAATGAACATTTTGTATTCATAATTATCATAAAATTAGCAACTGCTTCCCCCCCCCCCCTCCATTACGATTTTAGTGTGATACAATGTTTCTGTAAATACGATTTTAATGCTTCCATACGATTTTAATGTGATACAATGTTTCCTTAGATAGTTTCAACTTTCAATTCATACCTTTTCAAGAATAGGTAGAAAATGCTTTATAATGTAGTATAGATATATCACAATTCACTTTACACTAAAAATATCAAAGGTACTAAAGATGCAGAAGTTTTCTCAATCCAAAGCGTTAAGTAGAAACATAAAGAACAAATCTCCAGGATTTTTTTGATGTAAACGTATTCAATTTTTTATGAGTTAAACGTAGTTTAAAACTGATTATGTACTCCATTGTAGTTTTTCCACTTATGATTTTGTTTTAACATATCATTCTCTTACAGTTCTATGCAATGAAGTATATTATGATTAACAATATTTTATATCTTACTTTGTGTAGGTTCCCATACATTTCAATCATATTGGCTGTAACAAAAATGAAGATATAAATTTCATGTTCACAGGGTTATTCTAGCTTTAGTTATTTCTATACATCTTTTGTAGAGTTTTTAACTTTGCTTAGTGTCTATATACATGGTGATTGCTTAACATCAGCTTTTGTTGTGTGATGTATTTGCAGGTTCAACATTAGTGGAAAGTTGAACGTTGATTTTTAGTTTACGCGATTTAACTATACGATAATAATTAAAAGCAAACGCGCAAAACTCTAAAAATAAATTATGGAATGATTGAAGTCGTAAATAACCTGAAAATGAGAAATGTTACACTTAGACATATCAATTAGTATGCAATGTGTTTTGGTCATTTATTATGTGACCTTGATCTTGATTAGAATGTTAAAGGCTTGTTAGAAAGTTATAATTGAAAATGTAGATGTATTTATGTGATGTAAGTGTATGAAAGTTACTTACATGTCTAAGTGTTAATAAATATAGAATGGCATGATATTATGAGAAGTATGAGTTAAGTAAATGTATAAATGTTTGAGTTATGAAAAGTTGTTTAATGAAGAATTATGGTATTGAGAGTAAGCACTTACATGAATTACCAATTATTAAAGGGTTGAAGTATGATAAGTCATATAATATAGAAAAAGAAATAAAGTATAATGTGATGGTATGATGTGAATAAGTATGAGACGTATATGAATGATAAAGAACGAGTGTAATCTCGTTGATATATGAAAGAGACGTATGATAAGTAAAATGGATAAATGAGTGTATCTTAAAACAAGCCAAATGAATGAAGATAAAGAATGAGGCTGATATACGTGAAAAGTTTAATGGATTAAAAGAAAGTGTTGGTATAAAATTGATCATGTGGTCAACATGGGGTTGACGAGGGAATGATAAGTACATTGTGAGAATGCATATAAAATATGTAAAATGTGAAATTGACAAGTATCATATAGATCTTGTCCAAGAAAATGAAAATGTTATGAAATGGCTTAAGGAAATAAAAAGGGGAAATGGAAAGTATATGATTAGAAAAATGCATAAATGACAAAAGGGATAAAGAATGATAAATTTAAATTTAGCTTGGATCCAATGTGAACTATAATGGTATCCTTCGGGATAGCCTAATGTAATGGTATCCTTCGGGATAGCCTAATGTGATGGTATCCTTTAGGATAGCCTAAGAATGTTAATGATACCACAAGGGTATCATTAATGGGCGAATTCCTATGGGGAGAAAGCCAAGTTTCCTCTGGGAAAAAGTTAAGGAGATTGGATCAAAGACTATAAAAGATGATAACGAAAGTAAATGAGATAGCAATATGAGATGAATGGAAAGTAATGAGAATGTAAGTATGTTTGATTGTGATGTCGGAAGTATATAAGTAGGATGGTTTATAATTTCATTATTTAGCACTTAGATGGAATTGGGAGGAAATACACGTGACTTGGGCTTATTTGGAGAAGAAACGGACAAGACTACGACTCTACACCATTTATCTTGAAGAACCACGCATACAGAGCGTGGAGACGGCGTCACCAATATAAAGCGACAGCGTCGTGATTTTTAAAGTGACGCATCGAGGATTTTGTGACGGCTTCAGAACGTAGCCACCTTAAAGTGGATCTAGAACCATCGACATCGCGACAGCATCATGGCTTTAAAGCCACATCGTCGCGTCGTTTTTCCTATATATACAAAACCGAATTTAGGGTTTTAAGTGTGTAACTTTTTATAACTTCTGGGAGATGAACCCTAATCATTCTAGCAGCTTTTAGGTCGTCTTTAGGGCCTCAAAACCTTATTGTAACTACCTTTAATCCATGTTTTAATCAAGTAAGATTGTTTATCTTTAATCATTCAATATGTCTATGTGTTGTTTGATTGATTTATGTTCTTGCTTTCTTTATAACATGCTAGGCTAAACCCTCCTTTGTAACTACTTATGATTGTATGAAACTTAGATTGTAGATCCTTTTAATGTTGCTTCTTGTGATGGATGTGCGCGTTAGGCTTTAGAAAACTAGCCATAAGATATTAAATTGGCATATGCATCTTGGGAAACGCGAGTGTGTAGAAAGGATACCATCGGTAACAGTCTTCATACTATCTTAACCCTAATATGGTTGATCCCTCTTAAGATATTTCAATTGAATTTAATATACTCTTATTGGCCTTGTAATAGTTTTCATACTACCTTACTTGTGCGTTGCCTTAACGAAATATTAAATAAACGGCGGGTTCATGTAATTCGTTCATGACTTAGGAAATACTTGCACAGATCATCACAAGTGTGACAAAGCAACATGATTAGGATAAGCAATCTAAGGAGTAGCACATGATTAAGTAAATATATCTTTTTATCATAAAGTTATTAGTTAAACAAACCAACCTCTCAAAACCATGATTTTACTTGCTTTCTATAAAATAAAAATACAAAAAGAATATTCTCTCAACCCCGTAGACCTCTATTGGATCTTGATCGAGCCTTCTCAACCTATTCCCTTAGAGAATGAAAACAACCCCCGAGTCTTGCCTATACTACACTACAACGATTAGGTACACTACCTAGAGAGTTGTAAAACTTCGTGTTAAAGTCTTTACGACAACCGTACATCAAGTTTTTGGCATCGCTGCTAAGAAATACTTAGGTTTTGACCATTGTTTAACTTAGGTCTACTCGCTTGAATCCTTTTATAGGAAACTATAAGGGGGGTTGAATAGTTTACCAGTTAATTTAACCGTTTTAAAACTTTGCTTATAAAATGCTATGATTCGAGTTGTACGTCAATCAATCAACAATATGAATCATAACTAAACTATCTAATGTAATGAACTAAGTAAACAATAACAATATAAAGAGATAGAGAAAGAAACGTTCAAACCAAGACACCAAGATTTATAGTGGTTCGGCTACAAAGCACCTCTTCGTTCCTACTCCACTCCCCGAGTACTCCACTTGATATTTCACTATGTCAACAAGCTCCCTTTAGGCGGAGAAAACTGTTTACACGTCGCTTACTTTCTTTTCCGACACTAAGCTAGATGTCGAGTCCTAATCTTAGCTAGAACCAATCTAAGACTTCACTAAGTCTTTACACACTTACAAGATATATACTCTTGGATTGACACACAATCCAAATCATAAATACATAATTTACACAATTGGATCTACACACAATCTAATTTTCACAACAACACAAAGTATGTAGAATATAATAAAGACTTATGATCTTGAGGATGAAGAAGGAGATCACTTAATAACAATTTGTATGTAGAAGAATACGATTGTTCTTCTCTTGCACTTGATTAGAAGAAGAAGGGAGGAAGAAAGAATTAATCACTTGAAACAAGATCAAGGTATGTTAGTGATTAAGATATGTGTTTTAGAAAGAAAGAAAGAAGAGAGAAAAGTAGATCTGAGAAAATTCGTGGCAAGAGGTTTTTGTTTTTCAGATGGGGTGGCCCAGTATTTATAGGAGACAAAATGAGCCGTTGTGCTGGCGGCGGTCCCGGTGGTCCCAAATATATTAGGGGGCCGCCGTAGACTACGCTCCTCTTTTTGTCTTTTTGTGGGGAATGTGTTATCTGTTTTAGAACCTTCCATTTTGGGGGGAAAAATCTGATTTCAAATTTATTATTTTAATAATACATTTCTTTTATAAATAAATATTTTGTTGTTATATTTTTATAAAAACACTTTTGTAGAAATGTAAGGTTTAAGAAAAATATTTTCTTAATCACTAATCATGTAGAATTTTACGGTTAGTAATTTATAAACGTTTATTTTTATCGTAAACATTTTTACATTTTGTTATTATCAAAACATCGAGAGGTCAAAAAATATAACAATCTCCCTCTTTTTGATGATGACAAAATATAAACTCATTTAGTATAAAATTAGAGGTTTATAAATTACTAATGAGTTTAATTCCATTTCTCCCCCTTTTTGTCGAATCCAAAAAGGTTGATCATCGAATGATAGTAGCGAGAAAGAAATCGACGATTAAAGACTCCTCCTTGATGTAAGCTCCCCCTTGTTTCGGGCACCAAGGATCGATTTTACTAAAATTGTTTTGCTACAAAACAATGTTAGAGGAACAAGTGCAAGACAAATATCTTTGAAGTTAACACATTGTTTATAAGTTAACACGAGAAGAGTTTCATTCCACCAATAAGAAACTCATACATTAGCAGATCCAACTAATACATTTATCATGCAATTTTAAAACAAGATCTT
>BQNB010161614.1:0-11496 GCA_026074375.1 Tanacetum coccineum
GATACCAACGAAAAATATATTCAAAACTCTATCCGTTCATATATCTTGCATCAGGTATCATATAACATAAGAAGAAATCATTAAGGTCAAAGTTAAAGAAAAAAGACTTTGAAAAAGTCAAGTGGACACTTAATGTGGGACGGAGGGAGTAGTATTTTTTTTGAGTGAGTGGAGTATTTTTACGGGAATCGTATTACTAAGCGAAAGATGAAGTGACGCCGAGATAACAAACAAATAACACGTTATTGGTCTCAATGACCTAGCACTCTTAGAAAAGCTCTTCGACGGATGATACTGTTAAAAAAGGCCATTGGCCCATTTTAGTTTTTTAGGCTTATCTCAAATAGTACTTACATATTCATAAGTATAATTTTATTTCTATCCTAAAATTATTGTTCAGCTTTCTTTTTTAAGTTGCTTCAAAATAATTATTCACTTTTAAAAATATTAGTTGAATTTGTTTAAGTTTATCATATTGACCTTAGTTTAAATTGGTATTGACAAACACAAAAGAAAACACTAAAAAATTATCAAAGGGTAAAACTGTCATTTTTTTGCTCTTGCAGAAATCAAAGTTGTAACTAATGCATTTTTCTTAAACTGTGTATTTATTATCTGTGGACAATAATTTTGGAACAGGGGAAGTAACAAACAAACAAAAAATATCTATCAAAAGTCTTGATTCTTTTTATCAAAATATTTACTTTTATTTTTGTTTTCTTAGAGTGCTGGATACAGTAGTGTCGTTTGCAAAAATAGCTAAAAAGTGGTTCCATGTCAGCAAAAATCACAACGGTACCAGAAACCCTTTGGCACCACATTTTGGCAGGTATTCGTTGGCACCATAAATCTGGTGCCGTTGGGCATTTTTTTTCATTTACATAAAAATAAAAATACACAATATAACTAAAATTAAATTCATTAAAATAAAAACACATTACATAAAAATAAGAATAAATTACACGTTTCGTCCCTATGGTTTACCCAGATTACATGTTTCGTCTCTATTTGATTTTAATTACATCGATAATCCCTATTTTATCAAACATGTTTCATTGATAGTCCCTATTATGAAAAATATGTACTATCCGTGTAACACATTTCAAACAATTTTATTACACAGTTGGTCCATATTTTAACAAAATAGGAACCATCAATGCAATTAGTTTGAAAATTAGGGACGATTTGTGTAATTAAACTCAAATAGGGACTAAAAGTGTTATTTGGTATAAATCATAGGGACGAAACGTGTAATTTATTCTAAAAATAAAAAACATAGTACGTAAACAAGAAATAAAAATTACAAACTATTGATTATTCCATAAATGCTCCATAAGGTCATGTCGAAGATCGATGTGCATTTTTCTATCTTGAATTTCTTTTGTTTTCCTAACATGTAAATCGCATCTTTCGACCCAGGTTCGTTGAATGTTCGGCTCTGGACTAACGAACAAATCTCTTATGTTCACTTCAAATCCTTAGTCGTCCAATATCATGTTATGAAATATTTTATAACAATACATAATTCTTTTCAGCGCGTTGATTTGGTAACCACGAGCGGGTTGTCGTATAATTCCTAACGACCTTGTAGGACTCCGAAAGCTCGTTCAATATCTTTCCTTGAACTTTCTTGAACTCTTTTAAACTTCAAGGTTTTTTCATCCCTTGTAACAGAAAATGTTTTGACAAACGTAGACCATGCTGGATAAATACCGTCGGCTAAATAGTAAGCTTTCCTATATGTATGTCCGTTTACTACAAATAGACATTCCAGAGCTTTATCGGCAAGTTTATCATCAAATAATGGGGAACCATATAACACATTAAGATAATTATTTGCCCCTGAAACCCCAAAATATGCATGTCAAATCCACAATTTTTGATACGCAACAACTTCTAACATAAGAGTTGGGTATTTATGTTTCTTTCTTTTGAATTGCCCATGTAAGGCCTTTGGGCAGTTTCTCCACTCCCAATGCATAAAATCAATACTCCTGATCATTCCCAAGAGTCCATGTTTTTGTTCGTGCAATTCATATATTTTTTGAATATCCGCTGCAATGGGCTTCCTTAAAAACTTTTCAACGTATAATATATGTATGCATTTAGTAAAGTTCTCTAAACATTGTCGTGAAGAACGTTCAGCAATTTACAAGTACTCATCAAATGCATCAGGTGTAGTACCGTATGCAAGTTGGCGTATGGCGGATGTGCACTTCAAAATAGAACCAATACTTAAACGACCGGTACAATCGTAACTTTGTCTAAAAAAATTAAAGTACTCGGGAAGAGGCTGAACATCATAACTTAAGATATCATTGACTATTTTATTAAAAAGTGTAGAGCTCATACGATACCTTCGCCTAAAATTTTCTTCCGAATATTTAGGAAGAAACTCATCGTCGCCAAAATAGTCGTTGATTAGCCGTTGTTCTGCCTCTTTGATGTGTAATTTCTTTTAATAAAAACCACGTCAGGTTTTACATTTATAAAATCATAACTACCTTGACTATTCCTACGCACTAAATAGCAGTGTACCCTATCGTGTATAATGTAGTGATTGATAAGTACGGGTGTCGACCCACAGAACCGTTTATGTCTCTAATCGTCTAAATGATTTTATTATTCTACCTAAGAAAGCAGGAAAGAAAACTTGTTTTGAGATTTGAGATTACTGAGGATTATTTGGTGGTTAGCCTTGCTTGGCGAAAAGGGAAATTGGTATAGTGGTGGACAACTAGAAAGAATGAACGCAATTAATTACAATGATCTATAGGGCAATGTATTGTCGCAATCTTGAAGCTACTTATCTTATGAGATACGCTTAATCCTAAGTAGGTGGTCTCTAGCTTGCACTCCTAACCGGGTATTAATGTTAAGGGGTCGCCTAATTGTCCTAGGTCGAGACGTTAATCGTATTTCTATCTCCATTTATGTTACAAATTTTCCAGAAAATTTTTCGGCAAAAGAGCTTTTTCAATCATGTAAACAATACGGACATGTTGTTGATTCGTTTATCCCTCGGAAAAGGACGAAAGAAGGTAAACGTTTTGGTTTTGTTCGTTTTATCAACGTGTTTAATGTTTGATCGATTGGTAGAACAATTTATGCACAAATTGGGTGGGTCAATTCAAGCACACCGCTAATAATGCAAAGATATCAAAGACTACTTTGAACAAGAGTGTCAAGGGGGCAGAATCATTAGAAGGTTCTAATTTGTCTCTCCTAATCGTTGGGATTCCTGGGAGTAATAATCATATGTTATGCGGTAAAAAATCATAATTTTCCGGTTGATCAGGACTCCCCTGCCATTGTTCTTGACGAGATTGTGCGCTCACCCAAAAGACTTCTCTTCATCCTTAAATGGTAGGATTAAAGAATTTGCGGTCCCTTCCAAATCTCAAGAAAGCTCTTATGAACCGGAAGGCGTTCGTGGACTTATGAATGAAATGTTACTTAGGGGAATTGTGGGTTTTCTCTTAGAATTTTCCTCAGGAAATCAAAAGGCATTCCCGCAATAATGTGGGAGTTAGCTCTTTGTATTTTTCTCGAAAATCGCCAAGCTTCTTTCGATACCAATCCTGATGGTCCATTGTGTGGGTAGAAATTGGAAGGTGTTCCATTGAAACTATGGAATTTGAACACTTTCAAAGAATTTGACCACAGGTGGGGGAACTTAATCGACACTAATGACTCTATATGGGAAATTTTTCCACTCAAACGATTATGTTGTTCACTACAAGATCCATCTCAAAGTATTATGAAAACTTCAAGATCATTTTTCGTGGAAAAGTGTATTGGATTCGTGCTAAGGAGGTCCCTGGTTGGACCCCTGACCTGGTGGAGGACTCGGATGAGGAGGAATTATCTGATGACGATCATAGAAGAAGTAATGAGAACGCTTGAATCTGTAGAATGATTGTAGCAACTCGTTCCGAAGTTCCTGATACGGTGTTTTTGAAAATGAAGGTGGTTCAAAAAAGGACTCATCGTGGTATCCTTTTGGCTATAGCAATTTTCTTTAACACAAAAAGAAAAAGGTATAAAAAACATAAGGAGAGTGTACACAATTCTAGTCCCAAATTCCCATCGGGTTTTACACTAATAACCACAATGATGATACAGGGGATAAGAGTCTGTTAATGACTTAGAAGAGAGAAGCTCAACAAAGACGATGAAGATTCTAACATTATCCAACCTCCAAGAAAAAGTAGATGAATCCAGCAAGTTTTGGCGTTTTAAGAAACAGTGCACCTGAGTCTCAGGGGGCTCATTTATGTGCTATGGAAGAATTGGGAAAGTTGGCCAAAACAATGGGCTAATCATGGATGGGTGATTGAACAATACTGTCCCATATCATTGAATCTCAAATGGATGGCGTCGATTGTAGATTCGAAGAATTTTTTGTCCCTTAATATACAAGGCCCCGGCTCAACGGGCCAAAAAAGAATGGCAAAGGAGTTATGTGTGAAGAATAAGGTGAATTTTCTAAGCGATATCAAGAAACAAAAGATGGTGGAATTGATCGTTTCATGTCGCGGTGTTTTAGGGGTAATCGACATTTGAGCATCTTCATGAGTAATTCGGTAGGCAATTCAGGTGGAATCGTGTTGTTTTAGAAACCCAACATTTTTTGTCAAAAAAAGCATCACTAAATTTAGATTTTTGGTTGTAATCATTATTAGGGGTGTTTGTTTGATTGAAACGGTAATGACCTCATGATTAATTGCAGTCTATGCTCCTCATGAATCCGCGTGATAAACGAATGCTTTTGGACTACTTGGCGCATGTTTATTAATCAGTGGCAAGAGAGGTTGTGATAAGGGGGGACTTCAATGAGGTTCGCGTCAAATCAACAGGTTTGTACTAATTTTAATGTTCTTTGTGCGAATATTTTTTAATTCTTTTATTAATTTCCACTGGTCATTGAAGACGTTTTCATCTGGAGGTATGCGTTCACTTGGTGTCATAAGTCGGCGACCAAAATGAGCAAGTGGATAGTTTTTTTGTATCTAACTAATGCTAAATATTTTACCCTCACTTAGCGGCATCACCTTTGGACAATTCTTATCCGTCACAGAACCGATTCTTCCTCGAGAGTCGTCCCATGAATTATGGTCCGTGTCCCATCCGATCTTTCACCATTGGATTCCATCTCTAGGGCTTTAATGATATCGTCACTTCAACTTGAATTCTGCCCTTCAGTTTGACTCTAATGGAAATGCTAACTTGGCGGGAAATTAAAATTACCTTTCAAGCTCACATAAGATTGGATTAAAGAAAACAAAAGTGAAACAGTTTCTACTATTGCAAAATCATTTAAGAAGGAGTTGAACGTCATTAGATGCGTCATTACAAAGGTACATGTAACTGATGTAAAAAGCGGGAAGAAAGATTGGAGGAGTTTTGTTGCTTTGCTCTTCCGTAACATTGATCATATTCATTCCATGGATTTGGCTCAAAAGTCCAAGATCAGAATGGTCAAATAATCGAAGCTGCGATGAAAACTCAAATTTTTTCACGGAATATTGAATACAAAACGTAACAAATGAAACATCAGGGGTATTACGATTGAATGGCTTTTTTGGAAGTGAGCATGCTAATGATGTCAAAACAGAATTTCTTTCTCATTTTCAGGATAGATTCGCTAAACCTTTTGAGAGGCGTGCTAATATTGATATGAGATTTCCGAAAACTATTTCTGAAGATCAAAGTCAGGACCTCGAGCGTGAAGTTTCTAAACAAGAGATTAAAACGGCTTTTTGGGCTGTGGGCACAAAAACAAATCCCCCGGCCCTGACGGTTTTTTCTTTGGCTTTTATCGGCATTTTTGGCCTGTTAGTAGCAGATGTTTATATGGCTGTAAATCATTTCTTCATTCATGAGAAATTCCTCCTGTGTTGTAACTCAATCATTATAGCTTTGATCCCAAAAGTCCCGGACGCTAGACGTTGGTCAAGGACTTTAGACCTATTAGCCTCATTGAAGTAATCTACAAAGATCATTGCCCAAGATTTTGTCTAACAGGCTTTTAATGATTTGGGGAATTGTTAATGAATGTGCAATCTGCATTAATCGCGCGAAAAGACATAATGTTAGACTGCCGATTATACTTAATGAGATTCTCCATGGTGTATCCGAATAAAGAGAAGAAAACTCTAATTTTTAAGGTCGATTTGAAAATGCCTTCGATTCGATTAGATGAGATTTTTTAGAAATTGTTCTTAAGAGGAGTTCGGTTTTCAGGTGTAAATGGCTGTAACTGGATTCAGAGTTGCCTAACTTCTGCTACGGGTTTCTATTCTTAGTCAATTGGATGTTCCTACGAATGAGTTTCCAAATCTAATAAAGGTTATGAAACAAGGCTGATCCTTTATGCCCCCACCTTTTTAATCCTCGTGATGGAGAGCCTTCATTTATCTTTTCCAAAGAAATCGTAAACGCGGGATGTTAAAGGATTGTTTTTAGATCAATCTTTATATGTCTTTCGCAAAACATGTTGTACTAATGCGGATGTATGCTATTTTCCCCTTAGGAGTGGAGTGACTGATAATAATCTCCACTTTGATTCACGAGTTGAAATGTTTTTTTTCATGCTTCGAGGCCTTAAGATTAATTGAACAAAAGTTAATATATGGGGATAAATGGGAAAAGTGCTCAGGTCATCCGAAGCGTCTAGCAAAGTTAGGAAAGTCTCGTTCTTAAGTGTCGCTTCTACTATCTTGGACTAGAGTGGGAGGTTCAAGACACGAGTTCAAGCATGGGCAAGAGATAGTTGAAAAAGTAAGTCTCGGCTTTCCAAATGGAAATCCAAAACTTTATCTTTGGTTTTCGTTTAACTTTTGTTGAAATCGTTATTTAGGAACTATTCCATCTTTCACATGTCTATTTTCAAAGTTCCTTCAAAATGTGCTTCTATAACTTAGAGTCTATATAAGTCATATCTTAAAAGGCATATCCGGAAGTAACAAGCTTCTAGGTTAATGGAACAATGTTTTATACAAGACAAAAAAAACAGGAGGCGTGCTAGGTGTTTTCTATCTTTTTATGCTTAATAGAGGCTGATGATAAGTGGGTTTGTGGAAGAATTCATCTCGCAAAACGACTCCTCTATGGACTAAAGTTTATTGTGGCTAATCACGGTGTTGTGTGGTAAAATTCATGTCGAATGGACCTACTACTTGGCAAATCATGTTGGCTCTCATTTTGATGAAGTCGATATCTCCAAAGAAAAGGTATGTACGATTTTTGATTAACTACTCATAAGATGGAAACGGGGAGTCCACAAATTCTGTTGGATCATGGCAATACTAGGGGCATTAAAGACTATTCTCCCTAGATTTAAACGCTTTTGAATTCCTCAAAGGATGTTACTGTTTTTATTTCGCAAGATAGGCACACGAGTTTTGTCTGTCGTCCTTCCGTCGAATTCCTAGAGGGGGTATCGAGCAAAATCAATTCGACAGCTTGGTAGAATTGGTTCGTTCTGTCACTATCGTACCTTCGGCTGACAGATGGAATTGGAATCTGGAGAGTACGGGTATATTTTCGGTGGGCCTCCTTGCTCGTAGAACGTATCGATGAGATATGCCTTCCGAATATTGGAGAAGAACTATATATAAAGTGTGTCCCGATAAAAATCAACGTTCTTTTGCCTGAAAATCCAAAGACCGATGCTGTTACCTACCTACCGGATCAACATTTCTCGAAGATGTATTCGACATTCCGGATATGTCGTGTCCTCTTGTGATAATGCATATTGAATGCGACGGACATTTGTTCTTTAGGTGTGGATTGGTTTCGGGACATTGCTAATAAGGTTTTTTGCGCTGGTGTAATTTGGATCACGCAAACTTGAACACATAGTCAGAATGTAAGTTTTGGCTTGTTTCAATTCGTAAAATGAATTCCAAACTCAAAAAGATGTTCGAATGATTATGAGGTAATTCCTTTTGGAGTACAGATTGGAATCTATCGAAACAACACTCTATTTGAGCGAGAGAAAAGCCTTACGAAGTCGATGCTTATTGATAATGTCCATTACTAGTATCTTTTTATTGGTGTAAATATAATATCTAAAAGCTCGTATCGGTATAGGATACGAATGGCTCAAAAGAAACCCTAAGATTAATTGTTTTGTAATCTAGCTCCTTGCTATTTTTGTTTCTAATAAATCCTGCCGTTCCATAAAAACTAATGAATATAGGTCCATGCAATTGAAGGGAATAGAAATCGCTTATTAGTAAGTCACGATACAAACCAAGGAGTAATCACAACCTCAACAAAATACTTACACAGGGACAAGGATTAGTTAAACGGCACTACATAAAATAGATAACGAACTGCGATAAAACAACGAGATCATAAACTTAATAATCAAAAAAGGATTAATTAAATAAATAAATGTCCGAACACATAATAAAACACAATAATAACATAACCATTGAATTAAATTGACCAAAAACAGTTTGAATTATTGATTACAAAAACTATTTTTGAATAAGTACTCTTGAATCTTCTAGTTGAACGGCCATAGCAAACCCCCGAAGGATTTGCCCTAAACACCTTGTATGCGTACTAAATTTTCTCCACTTTTCTTGTTGGTCTGAGCTTACACACCAAAACACGAAGTGTGATCAGAATTATAAATATACAACATTCACCGACAAATCCATTGTCCAGATTTGACAGGGGAGTCCACGGAGCAAACAGTATCGGCACTCATTTAGGGTCATCCCGATTTTGGTGTTATATATTTAATTAAAAAACAATAAAATTGTATGCACAAAGTGGAGGAAAAAATATTACAAAAGTTTCGGATTTATTTACAAAATAAAAAAAATAACCCGCGGAAACACTTCGATACCTAATAACATTGAACTAATCGATATGGACCACAAACAACAACCCATTTATATTAAAAAAAAAAAAAAACCCATATAACAAAAAAAAAACTTTTAAACATGAGGCCCAACACATAAGCCATATAAAAAAATTGTTACTCTAAAATACACAATTGTCCGACAAATTAGCCTAACAAATTCGCAAAAAAGTGGCCCAACATCTGGCCACCAAATAAAAAAAAAAAACTAGAAAACTAGCGCCCAAAATTTAGCCTGAGATCTGGCCCAAAGTAAAGAAAAAAAATACAAAACGGTATCCCCCTTCAACTTTTAACTATTTACGATTTTCTTACACAAAAAATTCCCGTATAAAAAAAAAAATTAACAAAAAAAACACGTCAAGTTTTTATTGTTCACAACTTTTTTACATTCATCGGCCCAAAAAAAAGATATCGAACCGTCCCAAAAAAAGAAAATATTCGGGAAAAATTTAACCCGTCCCAACGCAAAAAAAAATTCCCGAATCGTACAAAAAAAGGAAATATCCGGGAAAAAAATTAGCAAAAAAACAAACAAACAAAAAATAGCCTAAAATCTGGCCCAAAGTAAAAAAAATACAAAACGGACCCTCACCTTTTAAATATTTACGATTTTCTTACACAAAAATTCCTGTAAAAAAATTTACAAAACCGTCCCAAAAAAAGAAAATATTCGGGAAAAAATTAGCCCCGCCATAACGCATCGTCAAAAAAAACCCCCGAAACGTAAAAAAAATTATTCGAGAAAAAATTAGCTCCACCGCAACGCGCGGATTCTTTTGCTTGTTGATATCATTGTATACTATACTAAACATCAAAACAAAAACGACAACATGTGATGTCGTTTTGATTATGGGCTTATTTTGGCCCATAATTTCAGCCCGTATCATTCGTTTAACTACCGATTTGATAGATCCAAACAGCTCCGCCATTTGTTGATTCTTCTCACATTTGTCTCCTTCTTGATAGATCCAAACAGCTCCGCCATTTGAAGCAACAATGAACGCGAAAACTCCTCAACTGATTTACTTTATACTTAAGGTTTCGAGTTTCAATTAATTTTATGTAAATGTAGTTATTTTTTTTTTACTTTTCATTGTCTATTATGGTTTAGTTTTGAGTTGATTTATATTTTGATTTTGTAATTAGGGTTTATGTGAGAAATTGGGGGGTTTTTCCAGGTTAGATTCCTGATGCTGCTTGCTGCTGAGGGTTGTCGTTTGAAGATGATAATGTACTATTCGTGAGGTTTATTTTTTACTTTTCTTAATGAAAAATGTATTTGGGGTTTTTAGAAATTATGGTGTAAAGTGCTTATTTTTAATAGTATTTGAGCAGACAATTTTGGTTGTTTAGGTAAAATTCTTCATCTTTAGAGTAATGAAGTAATAAAAACAAGCAGTCTGATTCTTAATAGAGTTGTATTTTGCATCTCTTTCAGTTAAGTTGGTTATCGGTGGTGACTTCGCTATAATTATGGTTTTGCTAGCATAGTGTAGCGCGTCTTATCATATAGCATTAGCATACTATCATACTCATTTATGTGTCATTTTGAGAAAATTTAAAAAATAATTAGAAAAGAAAAAGAAAACATATTTTTGAGTTAATTACAAACGGTCGTTAGTCAAAAAGACTAACGGTGCAAGAGATGACTCTAAAACGTATGATAATAAATCAGAATTTGAAAGTTGGATGGGTATTATGGTACTTTTTTGGGTTCATGTCTGATAATGGCTCAAATGAGAAAGTACGATGCTATTAAATGCCATTAACCATAAATAAAAAGTTTCGGCTGTGTAGACGAACTTTTTAAGTGAAAAAAGATACATTACAGAAAATATCAAGAATTTATATTAATTTAGACATTAAAGATGTTTGATTCTTTAGTATTACTGGACGAATATCCGCGCATAACAATGAGATTTTATAGCGGCAGGTCTCTAATCGATTCGGTCAAGTCACCGGGTCAACCGGTTCGACCAACAGGTAAACCTGGCCTTCCACCGGGTTTCGAAAATATAAAAACCGGTTTAATTTGACTCGTTTTTAGAACATTATGTTTAATCCTTAAATCCCCAAACTGTTACTAGTATTATTTTTCGTTTACAACCCATAAATTCTTTTTATCACTACAACTATGTGCCGCTATAAAATCTCATTGCTATGGACGGATATTCGTCTAGTAATACTAGTAACAGTTTGGGGATTTAAGGATTAAACATAATGTTCTAAAAACGGGTCAAATTAAACCGTTTTTTATATTTTCGAAACCCGGTTTGACCCGGTAGAAGGCCATGTTTACCTGTTGGTCGAACCGGTTGACCCGGTGACTTGACCTGATCGATTAGAGAAAATTAAACCGTTTTTTATATTTTCGAAACCCGGTTTGACCCGGTAGAAGGCCAGGTTTACCTGTTGGTCGAACCGGTTGACCCGGTGACTTGACCGGATCGATTAGAGAACCGATTTTTAAAACTAGTTTCTATATATAGATTACTTAATTTTTTCACTTTCACTTTTAAAGTTTATAACTTTTTCCTTATATATAGTATAGATTTCAACAACCAAGTTCTGAAAACATAATATGATTCTCAACATTCATGTTCTTCATGCAC
>BQNB010161615.1:0-14661 GCA_026074375.1 Tanacetum coccineum
ATGTGGTTCGTTTGCTGGGTTAGCATTAGATTACATACATGATGCTTCGTTGATGTTTTAATTGCTTCCCCAATAGCTAATTTATACTCTTTGTGATTTTCGCATATTGTTTGACTTGTTGAGTAAAAAACATGAGCGTTTGATGTTTGTGGTGGCCTTTTGTTGATGATAACTTAGTTAGTGAGTAGAATAGAATGTATATATTGATCTGGTTATGCCTTGGATACCTTGATTTATAAGTTGAAATCTGCGAATATGAGTGTTCTTGGTTGCGTTTTGTTAGGGGTTCTTGGTTGCGGTTTGTATATGTATTTTTTTGATTGTGTTTTGCTCTGAAATTCCATGTTGCCTTCTGCTTATTAATTGTTAAACAGGTCAAAACGCAAGTCACTGCGTTTTGCTTTGAAGACCATTAAAATATTAAAATATTAAAACCCTTATTTCAAATTTTTTTAATGATTGCTTTTTGTATATTTTGAATATAATATACCTTGCGTTTTGACGGATTGCGTTTTGTCTGACTGCGACTTGTCTCTTGCGTTTTGAAAGGTCTGTGTTTTGATTATTTTTTATATAATATTCATTGCGTTTTGTCCTACTGCGTTTTGCTTGTTGCGACTTGTCTCATGCATTTTGAATAGATTACGTTTTGGTTATTTTTAATAAAATATTCATTGCGTTTTGTCCTACTGCGTTTTGCTTGTTGTGACTTGTCTCATGCGTTTTGAATATATTGCTTTTTGGTTATTTTTTATAAAATATTCATTGCGTTTTGATGTATTGCGTTTTGCTTGGGAGATGTCTGCGACTTAGGTGTAATTGCGTTTTGTTGACTAATTGGGTTTTGTGTCTTGCGTTTTGCTCTACCTAATATGTCTCAACCTCTGCGTTTTGTCTAGTATTGCTTGAAAATTATGATTTGGTCATTGTGGTTTGGTCATTGCATTTTGTCTTCTCTTCCATGAGTTAACTTCCGTTGACTCAAGAGTTGACCAAATCTATTGATCACCACGTTCATATGATCTTAGTGTCCTTTTCCAGGATTTAGTCCATAACTGATTATCTCCTGATCATTTGCTCACATCTAACATCTCCGTTCTGTATGTATGTCTTTCTGTGGATGTGAT
This sequence comes from Tanacetum coccineum, assembly GCA_026074375.1. Taxonomy (NCBI): domain Eukaryota; kingdom Viridiplantae; phylum Streptophyta; class Magnoliopsida; order Asterales; family Asteraceae; genus Tanacetum; species Tanacetum coccineum. The sequence continues at coordinate 1,128 of BQNB010161615.1, forward strand.
TATGCAGATACAATGGCTGATGTTAATGTTAATGCTCCTGCTGAACAAGCACTTGCTATGGCACCACCCACTCATACTGATGAACATATCCTGCCTCGCAGCAGATGGGCGCCCGTAGGAAAAAGCAACTGCTATTTGGATGTTGAAAGGTCGCAGAGCAATCCAATCTATAAGATTTCGGTAGACATTCTGAAGCACACCAACTTCTTCAGAGCTTTCATTGCTTCCTCGACAATTCCATCAATCTATGTTTAGCAGTTCTGGGATACTGTTCGATATGACAAAACCACCGGGAGTTACAGCTCTCAACTAGATGAGCAATGGTTCGATCTCACCAAAGACACACTCAGTGACGCCTTTCAGATCACACCAGTCGACAACAACAATGCATTTTCTTCCCCACCAACTCCTGATGTCCTTATCAAATTTGTCAACGATCTGGGTTACCCAAAAGTTGTCAGAACCTTATCTGATGCCGTGACTAATGACATGTTTCAGCCATGGAGAGCACTCACAACAATCATTAATTTATGTCTTACGGGAAAGACTTCAGGGTTTGAAAGACCAAGGGCTCCAGTGTTACAGATTCTATAGGGCGTTGTCAAACGAGCCCATATTGATTATGCAGAGAGGATGTGGGAAGAATTCACCCAATCCATCCATACTTTCATCGAAGACAAAAAGAATCTGGCACAACATACTCAAGGAAAGAAGAAATCCACCCTCATTGTGATCCCAAGTGTTAGGTTCACCAAGCTGATCATCCATCACCTACAAAGCAAGCACAAATTCCACCCGAGACCAGGTTCTCCACTTCATTTGCCTAATGAAGAGTCTGTTCTGGGTTATCTCAAGTTTAGTGCAAAGGGAACCAAAAGGGAAGTCTTTGGGATGCCTATTTTAAATAATCTTATCACTGCTGACATTCAAGGAGAACAATACTACAATGCTTACCTAGAGAAAGTAGCTAAGCATCAGCGATATCTTGCCGGTGAAGAAGTTAGTAATCCTGACTCTCCTGCACCTAAACCTGCTAAGGCTACCAAACCCAAAGCAACCAAGCCATCAAAGCCTTTAGCACCTAAAGCAGCACCAATCACAAAACCTGCAGCCGCCAAGGCTCCCAAGACCACTGCTTCTCGACCACCCAAACCAACACCTGAAACAACTGAACCCTCCAAGAAAGACCAAAGTAAAAAGCGTAAACTGGTCAAGGAGTCTTCTGAGGCACCATCTCCAGCCAAACGACCTAAAGCTGGTAAGGTGATCAAGAAGCAAACGCAAAAGAGCTCTCTTCGGTTGGTAGATGAGTTCGCAGATGAAGGTGTTCCAGTAAATGAACCCAGGTTTAGTGACGAAGAGGCTCATCTACAAAAGGCAGTGGAAGAAAGTTTAAAGGATGTTCACGCTGCACATCAGGGTCCACTCCTACCGGTGGTGATTAGAGAACCTAAATCTGGAAAATTTCAACCACTCCCGGAGGTATAAGGAATGGGGAAAGAGAAAGTCAGTGAAGAACAAGCTACTCAAGTTCTGTTCAACCTTTAGACTCCAAAGAAAAAGAGCCCTGCTGATCAATATGTCTTCCAAAGGCGCAGTTCTGCACCAACTGAACCTTCAGGTCATGATGAATCTTCTTCATTGTATGCAGAACTTGGTCTGACTGACAGTGAGACAGACTCTGATGAGGAAGTGCCAGGGATTGATGCTGGAGATTAAGACGAAGGCCATGCTGGACCAAACCCTGGTATACAAGATGAAGGCCAAGTTGGATCAAACCCTGGTGATGCTGCAGTCTCTCAACCTCAACCAAGTCATGTTGTTCATGCTGGACCAAACCTTAAACACATGGACGTTGAGGTCACTGATACTTCAATTCAACAAAACCCTGAGCAAATGGATAAAGAGTTCATTACAATGACTTACCCAAATGTTCAGGAGAACCTTAAACTCCCAACTGAAGATCAAGTGAGACTTGAGGAACCTGCAAGCTCCGCTGGAACCCTGTCTTCTCTACAAAATCTTGACAAGGAATTCAGCTTCACCAATCAGTTCCTTGAGGAGAAGTCACAGGAAGAAAAACCTGAGAAAACCAATACTGAATCGGAGGTTCAGTCAATGGTCATGGTTCCCATTCATCAAAACACATCTTATGTTCCTCTAATGACCACTCCAGTTATTGATCTCACAGTCTCTCAACCAGTCTCCACAACGGTTCAAGCACCACTACAAACATCAACAGCAACTGTCACCGCAATCACAACAACAACATCTCTTCTACCACTACCAACTCAACCATAACAAGGCTCCTCATATTCGATCTTAATTTAGCGCATCGGTGAGCTTGAACAACATATGGCGGACCTGGTACAAGACAACTTAGCCCTAGAGGAAATATTGGACAAACATGGGTCCAGATTGTACAAATTGGAGAATCTTGATATTCCCCATCAGGTGAGCAAAGCAGTGGATGAAATTAGTACCGATGCTGTTGACTGGGCCATTTAAGCTCCACTCAGGGATCGCTTCAGAGATTTGCCAGAAGCTGACATGAAAGAGATTCTTCACCAACGCATATGGGAAATCAAATCCTATGAAGCTCATGAAGATCACAAGAATCTGTACGAAGCTCTGGAGAAGTCAATGGACCATGATCACTCTGACCAGCTCCTAACTGATTTGGCTGAAGCATGAAGAAAGAAGAAAAGGAGACATGAGTCACCAAAACCACCACCTGGATCTCCACATCATCAGTCACCCCCTTATCCATTACCTGTAGGTCCATCTGGAACTTTAGGAGCTTCTAGCACTTCTGGATTGTCTCAACTGCCTCCTCCTCCATCTCCATTCACCAACCAGAGTGATTAGTCAAAAGACACTGCTGTTCCAAGCTCTTCAAAGACAGATCCGTCAGCTGAATATACGGCTTGGACGACCATTGATACAAGACTCAGTTCGTCAGTCTCTTCAACTCCTGATGATCTAAACATGGATGACGATTTAGTTCTTGACGCACAGGTACATTCGTCTGATGATGAAGACATCGGGCATGATCATATTCCTAAGGTGAATTTGAAGCATGATTAGTGGAAGCCACTTTCTGAGGAAGACAGACCTGCTATACCAGAACCTGCCTGGTCCATTCCATCATCTGACCTGCCTGTCCTAACGCACAACTAGGCATCTGCTCTTGCGTCCACCTATGCACCTACACCAGAGAACTTGTTACTTGCTTAGACCGGTGATATGGCAACATTTATGGACTGGTACTATAAAAAGAAAGGGATCACTGAACTTACACAAAAAGATCTGGAAGGCATTGCATTTGAAATTGTTAAAGTTTTCCATCCTGATGTGATCCACCTCCAGTACCAAATAGAAGAATGCCACAAACTACTCACCGATCAAGTGAACGATGCAATCCTCAGGTATAATGTCAGCAAACCACTACCACTGGGTGGTCCACAGGGTCAGGTCACAATTCAGTCTGACTTCTTCTTCAACAAAGATTTAGAGTATCTCAGATATGGTAGCAAGGGTAGCAGACCTACGTTGTCCATCTCGAAAATGAAAGTAGCCTATTATCCTGATGTTGGCTTAGAGCAAATGGTACCTGATCAGCTGTGGATTGACGAAGAATGCAAGTATGACATTGCTGCTATGTACGGTATCTCTCACTGGTGGTTCCAAAGACAACGATTCTACATTGACAGACACACATCTGAAGGTGATCGCAGAGCTGCTCGGACTCACATGCGAATCTTAAGTGTTGTCCGAATTGAAGTCTTCTCCTTATATGGGTATGATTACATGAAGAAGATTGTCCTTCGTAGAGCTGATCTACAGGAATATATCATTGCAGAATGAGACTTTAAATATTTGTACCCGAGTGACTTTGAAGATTTGTACTTATTAAACCTTCAAGGTTACCTAAACCACCTACCACCTACGGATAAGAAGATTCTCACTACTGCAGTCAACCTATGGACCAGAAACTTGGTTATCAGACAACGAGTAGAAGACTTCCAACTGGGGATTGAGAGCTACCAGACTCAGCTAAACCTCACCAAACCTCGATTGGATGCAACTGGTCCGAGTTCAAGCACGACTTTACTGTAATTGACTCTCCAAGAGCCGTCACATTTAGGGATAAATATGGGGTTCAGATGATCATGCGCTTCAATGAGATCCACAAGTTCAGCGACGACACTCTGCAACAAATTAATGAGGCATTGGACTACCGGGTCAAGGAATTCAAGGTCAACAGGATGAATCCGGGTTTGGACACACGGTTTTGGACAAGGAAAGATGTCAAAAGAAGAAAGGAGTTCATGTTTACCATTCAGAAACGGCTTAAGATAAGGAGGATCTTCCGTAACCTGGAAAGCTTTGATGGTGGAAGAGTAAGAGAGGGAGACTATAGACTTCTGCAGAGAACCGAATGATCACATAATCTCTGCAATCAAGGTCTATCTCTTATGGCGTATCCTTATGTACATTATACAGTAGTGATTAAGATGTGTTTTGTGTCAGTATATTTTGTCTTTTCTGAATTTGTGTCAAATTTTATAACCATTAGAACAAACTCATAATAACTGACACGAAGTATGTCCATCCAGAATTGAGGGGGAGCATGAATATGTTCCATTATCAGCTTGTATAAATCAGACACATTTTCTCCCAAATTTTTCTAACATATTTAAATGACTTGAGATCCTAAATCTCAAAGGGTTTGAAATTTTTGATCGGGGGAGAGAATGTAATTTTAATATGAAAATATGATAAAAATGTGATCTTTTGGACTCAAGTGTAGGCTCTCCCATATGTTCTAAACTCTTTCGAATTCGATGCACATATTGAGGGGGAGCGAATGGTGTGTGATGGCAATCGTGGAAATACGAAAAACCGACCCTGTAATTATTCTATCGAAGTTATAAGGATGGTAAGGTTAGGTAATCGTTCCCACGATCTTGCCAGAGCCGGAGGGATCTACCCAGAGACAATTCACTAGTTAGTATAGAAGTCCTTAGGTATGATTAAAAAGGAGTAATGTGAGAATAAGGGAATAGTGCGGACTGAGATGGAGCTAGTACTGGAACATACCCAAAAAGGTTCTAGTAATGAAGTCTCGGTAAGCACTGAAGGGGTTGATGAATGAAAAATAAATGTTAAGATAAAGGGTGAAAAGAAAGCAGCCCTCCTTAAACATTAGGCAGAAATCGGGTCACTACATATGTTGTCCGAATCACATGGTTGATTGTTGACATTGAAGACAAGTATCATGGACCCAGTGATATGCTGTACAACCCTCCCTAGCCACACAAGATCCCTCAAAGGATTCTTGTTTCATTTCTCATAGAGATCAATACATTTCTATCGTCTCTCTCACTCCGAGTTAGACGATTTTGAAAAGGTGGCAGTTCGCTCCAGTCTCCAATTACAAAAAAACAAAAGTGCACTATTGAGTCTAGAGCCATGAGATCATCCATAAATCTCGTTAGGACACTAATACAAACTATGCTTGTTCATCACACACTGTGATAACAAGCAAGATCTTAAGAGTCCTATGCATTATCCTTGTGGTATTACCAAAACATCCAAGTGATACGTAAGTACTCACAATGAAGATGGAAATCCTTCTAGAGCCATCATCAAACAAGCTCTTGGTAGGTAACTTGTGAGATCCTCTTAAAGATCAAACTTGTGACAACTAGAAAACAATGATGGGGAGATTCCAAGTGAATCAAACTTGTTCCAGTATATGAATTGACGAGTTGTTTTTGAAAAACCTTTCGATGTGCTCAACAAATGATTTTCGAGCACATTGACTGTGTATATCTTTTAAAACAAATGTGTTTCTGATGAAATTTGATCTTATGATATAAAACTTTTGATGCGTAAAAAAAACTCTTTTCTGAGTGATACGCGACTGATTTTCATATCAATTTCTCATTAATCAATGGGTTTCAAATTCACTGGTTCACTCACTCCGTGCTTTGTCTACTTTGAAATGCTTCGGTTCGAGAACGGCTAGCACAGCTATGAAACCCTGTCAAGGAGATTCTTCAGAATTCTACCTGATCACAGGCAGTATTTATACTGATTAGCAGGGAACCATGTTTCTTGCAACCTTATTCAACGAAAGTGAACAAAGACACTTTTGTTTGTTTATTACTAACGTATACATGTAGGAATCCCGACGGTAGCAGATGTTGGCAAGAGACACATCGATTCATGACCTCATGCTCACACCCTATATTCTTAATCATGGACATTATGATAACTGAAAGACCTACAACATAGCTTCCTCAACTCTGATGCTTGCTATCATGATCCAGAAATGTATGAGCATGCCAGTCCGAAGGTCACAACATCACATGGAGGCAACACTACCACAAGGATGGTTTGGAGATTTACTATGGCCGATGATCTCAAAGAATGCTCATAGATCATACAAGTCAAAGAAACTAAGCTCAGAGATCACTACATTACGTACAAAGAGATCAATGAATGAAGAATCAAAGACTACGAGCCAGAGTCAAAGATTAACTCATAGATTGCTAGGATTCAATTTGTATTTTATGGGGTGACCTCCCTTAGGGGGAGATTGTTAGATATTAGAAAATCCATGTAAAAGACTCGGTCACCCCGTGTAATGTCTAGCATAGGTTAGCTCGTAGCCCTAACATTAATCGTTTAATTACCATATGACTTATGGTGTTGGGCCGGGTCTTTACCCACATGTTAGCCCACTCTATAGCCTACTTAGGGGCATCAAACTGTTGTATTTATACCCCCTTTCCAGCCATGGGAAGGGGTTGGTTGTTCAATTTATCAAACACACATATAAGGTGTAGTTTCTCTCACTAGAACTCACTTTCTCTCTCTACAAATTCGGCCAACCCCTAAATCATTGATTGTGTTATGATATCCAATATCCTACATGATGAATGACAATTATATTATAATCTGCTAGAGTAAGAATCTTTAATTTCTTTCTTTCTGTCATTTGAGTGTTCGGTGTTCTGATCCTTAGTAATTTGAGATGACATATATTATACCAAGACTTAAAAATTGTAACATTATACAAATCTTAAGTGTCTCAGGTGTTTGGCATTTTGATAAGATATTCCTCAATTAAGGCGTTGTTGCTTGATGGGCTATTTAAGGTAGAATAAAGTTGAGGTATGAATTTTTTTTTCTATAAAGATTGAATAATTTATAGAACAATATGTCTAACAAAACACCAGACTAAGGGCTGTCATACAAAAGGAGGAAGAGAGAATCTGAGGGAACATAATGTAAATCAAACTACTAAGACAATTCATGTTAATTAACAAACAAGCGTATCATTTTTTGTAACTTCATGTTAATTAACAAACAAGTCTCCTATACATGCATTAGTTTTTTCTACTGTGTCATTTTGAGATGGGGAAAAAGAAAGGGTCGGGTTACTACTCATTTACAGCATCAACAAATCATGATTTTAATAAGAAGATTGCCGATTTAAGGTATAAACCACTATTGAATAATGATTTGCACACATCTTAGCCCACAACGCAACATACAAGTTTCATGTATTTTTTCTAAGATTTTAGTTTTGGATTTTAATTATATGTTTTTTAGATCATGATGGTTTTTTTGAATGAATGATTTTGGCAGGCAAAACTGTCATGATGAGAGTGGAGGAAGAGGAAGAAGAATTGGAAGAAGGTTATGATTTTCTGAAATGAAATAAGTAAATATCTCTATTATCTAAATTTGTTTTTATTATTGTTAAAAAAAATCAACAAGTTATTGCAACTGTATGATTTTGTTGGAATCAGTAAGTGATTTAAATGTGTGATGTTGTTTGATAGTTCAAAGAAGAATGGAAAGGGAAAGAGGCCTAGGAAAGGTGGAACAAGTTACAGGTCAGTTTGGGCTTCAAGACTCCAAGAGAGGCTATTGAAGGTATATTTTGTTTACTTTTCTGTATATATTGTATATTTTGTGTGAAATCACTTGTTTTGTTATGGTGTAATTTATGATTATGTTTTTGGGGGGTATTTAGAATAGCTTAAGTATGTGGTTCAAGGGGTTATTTATTATAGAAAAAATGTAAGCTTATCAAGTTAACTTTATAAGATTTAAAAAGGCATTAAGCTCAACTTAAGAAGCTTATAAGGGTTATCAAGTATGCTTATGAGGTTTTCTAAAATAAAATATGCCCACAAACTATAAAAATTAGGTAACACAAACATTTTTGATCAATTTAAGCGATTCTAAACACCTTTTAGTCCAACATTCCTAAAACATTTGGCGAGTGATGTATTGCGTTATAGTGCGATTATTTGATGGGCTTATGAGCTTTGTGAAAAGATAACAACTTTCTTTTTTGATTGGTTATGAGCTCCTCAACTTGAGCTTATGAACATTGCTATGTTTGTAGCCGAAGTTGATAAGCTCATGAGTCATAAAAAATGAGGTTATTAGCTTTTCATGTTTTCTATGCAAGTCTACACCACTTGAGCTTATGAACTCACTAACATATGACATTGCATTAATTCAGGTTCATAAACCCCAAAGCTAAATGTGTTCGGGTTACTACTTGATCCTTTTATACTAGTCCTAGCATAACTGGCGCTTATAATGTATGTATGAGAGAATAGGTGCATCCTTTTTCACTGAGTAGACTAGTTCGCGGGATTGAATATAGAGAAAACTTTATAGCCGAAAAGGTGTGCTCTTTAGGACGAAAAGGTGTGTATGTCAGGTAAAATTGTGCAATTGCTCCTTAAAGAATGAGACTTTTAGCTTAGCCTCACTCTATAATTAATTTGTTGACGTTCGTTAGTTGTTCATGTTAAACTTAAATTTTTCCCTTTTAGGTAGTTGTGTATGTGTTCCAAGCTAACTATGTTCATGTTGTTATGAAAATGTAAGATTTTCAAAATATTGCAAAGGTCCCTGAAATCTTAATCAGCATACATGATGAAGGGTGATGTTACCATAGAACAAATTGCAGAAAAAAGTAAGCCACTTTTTTTCAATTTGCATGAAATCGTAAGCTACGTTATCACATTAATAGATCTTTATAAGCCAACTCCTTAGGATTTATGAGTGTGTATATTGGTTTAGTTAGACAGTTCCTAAATTAATTTTTGCTGTAGACTTTAAGATATGTTAGGATCATGCCACTACAAAAATCAGGATGAAGTATGTTTAGATTAGGCTATTATAGAAATTTAGATTAAGGTGTGTTTGGATCATGTTATCATAATAATGTGTTTGGATTAGACCATGCAAGTATGCAACTGAAATAACATGATGCATTTGGAGGCGACTGAAATGTGTATAGTTGTGTTTGGTTCAGATTGTTGCAGGTATCACTTCTATGAAAGAAAATTTTGTTAATTGTCGGATATCATTTAGAAAGAAATAGGAAGAAGTGTAGGGAGCCTGCATTCATGTTTGAATGGTCTATTATAGCCCAAGAATGAGTATATGATAACTGTCTAATATGCCATTTCGAGTGTAGCTAGAATGTAGAGATACATTGCTATAGGCAAGTATTTTATTCCATCTACACCTTGAGGAAGTAGAAAAAACTAATGCATCAACCATAAAGGCATCAATTTCGACCCACTTAATCATGCGTTGGTTTGGCTATGGTTTTATCGCTGATGGGTCAAATTGGTATAACCAAAAGATATGCTTGGGACGCAAACTGATTAAATGAGTAAAACAGGTTGAAAATCATCCCAAGTGTATTTTTTATGCATTTACATATTTTGACAGCCGCTGAAGCTACTATTGGAGTCACTATTGTTGTTAATATAAATAATGTCTAAAAATGTTATTTATATTTTTCGACTCCTCTACGTTTTAAAGATGACAAAATGTAAAAACATTCTACGATAAAAATAAACGTATACACGTTATTAGTCATAAACATTCATTTTGATGTAAATCACTTAAGGTATGTATAAACAAATCATTAAACATGATTAGTGATTAAAGTAAATATTTTTGTCTTAAACATTACATTTTTATAAATATAATATAACATTTTTATAAAAGTAAATTATACAAAATGTTTTTATTAATCAAAGAAATGTTTTAACTAATATTTAAAATTCAAATGTTTTCCCCTAAAATGGGAAACTCTGGACCAGAAAATAACTTCCCCACAAAAACACAACAATGAGAGGATGACATCAATAACGTACTTTATAGCATCATTCTTATCCTATGTAAATTACAAATTTTGTATAATTATTGCAAGAATTGTTACTTAATCATTTATATTTGAGATTTGCAGTAATTATGAAGTACTCTGCGAAGTTATGCTAAAAGGCACGCATTTTAGAGCATAAACAAAGAGTTCGAGAAAGTCTATTGATCTGACAGCAAATACGCCGTATTATTCTAGACCTATACGACATATCCAAGACTTTGACGAATCAAAAGACCATTGCCCGACTTTGAAGAATACGCCGTATCCGTATCAACGATACGCCGTATATAATACTTTGGTCAACGAAGAAGAACCAACTGGTTTAACATCAATACGCCGTATCTATCAAGAAGATACGACATATCTGTGCCTGCACTTCACAAAAGAACACGAAGGAATAAAGATCCATACGTCATATCCAGAAGGAGTCTACACACCGTATTCAATTTAATGTAAAAAATATTCTAGAAGATATCAAACGTGGTCCTTGCTCCAAGAAATCCCTAATACGTAGTATCTTACATCGCCCGATACGGCGTATCGACCTGTTTCCAGACTCTATAAATAGAAGACCCTAAACTCAGTTTTAGGTATGCAAGTGAAACCCTAAACCACCAAGTCGACCAAGAGACGAATAAAGGGGCATATAAGGTCAGATAAGAGTCTCAAGATCATAGGAAAACTCTTATAATCTTCACACAACCAAATACACATTTAGTTAAGGTTTCTTTTCTTTATATCTATTCAAATACTGAAAGTGTGTATTTTTACAATGATATCGGCTGATACCTTTAGGTATCAGATTGTTTATGAAGAGCTAATGTTTGGTTTGTTTATATCGATTGCTTAATTTATCGTTGATTGTTGTTTATGTTTATCAATTTAAACTTGTTTACGTGCTTAAGTATGCGACCTATCATTCAACTGGGTCTAGTCCTACATATTTAATGCGCTGTAATTTCGGTGTTGTTTGGGCGTAGGCTAAGAGTCCAGGATAGCTCTCCATATTGTAATTTATATATCTAGAATCCTAGGATTACAAATATTGACCTATCTTTGCTTTTAGTTTAGTAAGCTTAGTTGGACCAGCAGGTGACCCTGGGATCAACGAGTACGTTCTTATTCCATTTGTAAGGACTCGGACAATGGACTACTAGTATATAAAGAGTTGTTAAGCAGTAAGTGGGTAAAGTCTCCATGAGCTAGGGTTTAGTAATAACACCATTACTAATCTCCTAAGATAGATTATAATCAACAAAGCTTGCTTTATGCGGATGCGTCTATTTATGACAAAATTAGCATGTCTATGTCTTAGGAAGAAGTACCGCCTAAGTCTAGGAATGATATGCCCTTCGAGATAAGTTAATCATTGCACTAATAGTCAAACCTGCATTTTATCGGATTATTCATGGCTTATATGTTTTCCTTACATTAGTGTTCGACCGCTCCTCTATCATTTGTTTATCTTCTTGTGTGTGTTTATTGTTTTACTTGTCATCAAAACCTTAGGTTAGATACCCAAAACTATGCCAGTCTCTCTGGCTGAAACCCCCCTTTTGCATTAGTTTTAGGTTTAACTTAGATAACTAAGATACTGATAGAATTAGGAATTACGCTTCGAATATTAGTGAGGCGCACCCTCTTACCAACGAAGCTACATCTTGACTGGGGTTTACACTGCCGTTAAAGTGTTGTTTTAGATAAAGTCGGCAAAATATAAATAGTAAAACTTGATTCATAAATAACACCTACACGACGACACATCAAGTTTTTGGCGCCGTTGCCGGGGAGTGAAGTTGTTTAATTCTTATTTATTAGTGTTTTAGTTTAGTTTAGTGTAGCTTAAATTAATTTGCATATTTGTGTGTTTGTTTGAGTGTTTAAGTTTTTGCATTGTATATTTTTGCATATTGTGTTTGTGTGTTTTCTGCATTATTATAGTCTTCTGTAATATTCTGAGTCGAATACTGAATACGGCGTATTCATCTTCTTGGATACGGTGTGTAATTTTTTTTCAAACTAATATAGCGTATTTGTCTCTATCATTAATACGGCGTATTCAGTTACGGCGTATTTGTCTATTTGACCATTTTCTTTCCTAGCGAATTTATTACAGGTTAAAATGGATGACCCCAATATTACTATGGAAGAATATATCAGGCTTGAGGAAGAAAAAGCTCGTAGGCGTGGTAAGGTGTATAACTGGGAAACTGCTAAGTATGGTAAGATCTGGGATAATGAAGACATTCACAACCTTGGATCTATTCAAACTGAATTCCCAGCTATATCCTTTAATGACGAGGTATCATCAAAAACACTATCTTGTGAACCCATGGTAAGTTCTATTAACGATGAAATTGACTTTAGAATTTCGTTTAACGAATTCGATGATGATGATTACATGATAGTTTTTGACAAAAACTCGTTTTCTTATAAAGTGATTTCTGCCAATGATTTTAAAACGGATTCGGAAAATGATAATGATAAAGTCAATATGCCTTTGCTTCCATCACCTGAGCCTACGATCAGTTATTTTGATGATTTAGACTTCTTTAAAGATTTTGAGAATGAATTTCCAGCCATTGTTTACAATGATGCTCCAATGTCTAAATCAGATTCGTTAACTGAATCGATTTTAAGCCCTCTACATATCGATGAATTTAATTTGAAAGATGAAACATCATTGTCCGAATATGATGAAGATGAACAAAACGTTATATGCTTTAATGATTTATTTCCTTTTAACGTAATTTATCCCGATGAATTAAAAACAGATACGGACAATGATAATGATAAAGTCGATATTAAACACTCTTCGGAGGATTTATCTGTCAAGCCATTACCTGATTTAATAAACACCGATGTTGGTGCCTATGCACATGGGTCAAATAAGCTTTTGGAAATAAGTCATGATACATCTAATAAATTTTTCAAAACTAAAACTTTTATCAAGGGATTAAATTTTAATATCATGACTTGGAATCATCTTAACAAAGGGATGCCATTCATTTTCCTAATCAAGAATTTGTATGTGCCATTTGGCATCCCGTTCGACCCCAAATTGTTTTATAAGGATGTGATTAAATTGGGGCAAGTCTAACTTAAAGACTTTTCTGTAAACAAAAGTGCTTGCCGGGAGACAACCCGGAATGTATTTTCAATTTTTTATCAAGTCTGTCTTCCTAGACTGTCTATACGGCGTATCCAAACCCCATGGATACGGCGTATTGACCTTCTGGACGTTATCCAGTCTTTATTTTCAGCAGTCTATACGACGTATTCATTAAATGAATACGGCGTATACAGGAATCAATA